>JAOTRH010477364.1:0-98418 GCA_034768845.1 Heliamphora exappendiculata
TTTTATTTTTTATTACAAAATATTTTAATTAAAACTGAATTTTTGAATTAATTAAATTAACAGGATAAATAAAACAGTTATGCAATCATCCATGCAGTTCATATATATATAAAGACGATATGCATATATCTCGATTTTATTATCCAAGCAAAACGTTGAAGCGTTTCAGTCTCCTGAAGAGAATAAGCTGTAATAATCATATTTTATCTCTGATTCATGTGTCTTGATTGCATCAGTATTCCCTGACACTATCTGATATATCAATATATATCATATCAGTCTTGTATATATCAGAATATACATCAAAACCCAGGGAGAGAAAAAGTCGCCGAAACCACCAGCCACTGGCGGCACCACCTTGCTACCACCTTCAGGCGGCTTCTACCGTCTTGTTTGAGCTCCGTTTTTAACCAGCTTTATACCGTTAGAAAGCTCTCAAAACATGAGATTTTTCTACCAAAAAAATTGCTCAAAACCAGTATGGAAAACAGCCAAAAAAATGGCCTGAACCTCAAAAAATGCTATTGCCCGCTCCAGCACTGCGCTGCCAACTTTCTTAGGCTTTTTGGACCTCTTCTCGAACTCGATTTTGACGTACTTTATATCAAAAATAAGCTCTTGAAAAGTACTATTTTTTATTTAAAAAATCTGCTAAAAAATAGCCCAGGAAACTACTGAAAAAAAATGCCCAAAGCTGCTGTTTCCGCACCCCAGCACCGCTGCATGGAACCGCCAACTTCCAGAGGCCATTCTAACCTCATCTGAACTCTGTTCTCAACGTTATTTATACTATTGGAAAGTTCTCGAAAAGTAAAATCTTTCTGTCAAAAAAATTTCTCAAAAACAACCCAAAAAATTGTGAGAAAACAGCCTAAAAGCTGTTGCCGCCGGGTGCCGCCGTCGTAGGCCTGTTTTCCTCCTATTTGGATTGTGATTTTGGGCCAGTTGTTTTTAGTTTTTGAATTTATTTTAAGATATGTTTTACTACAATTTTATGTTTAAAAAAATATCCAAAAAATAGTCCCAAAAAATCATAAAACCCGTCGCCAAACCACCACCGCAAAGCTGCCAGAACCGGGCTATTTTGGTAATTTTTTCTCATTGTTTTTGACTGTTTTTAATGCTATTTTTAATTCATAAATACTGTAGAAAAACTTACCCAAAAAAATCATTTAAAACTATTAAAAACTTACCGCGATCCGGGCCTGTAAAAACCCGAACCACCACCGGTGCTGCCTCCGTTCTTCGTGTATGTCCAACCTGCTCTTAAATAATCTAAACAGATATTTTAAAAACATAAACTAACTATTATATCGATCCTATGTTCCGAAGGCTCACATTCGATCTATCACGGTCAACCCCTGTGATTAAAAAAATAATCATCATTCACACCATTCAATCAAATATGAAAATTAAATGACGATCATAAAACCGGGATTAGAATGCATACAAAACAAAGTTAGCAATAGTTCTAAAATTACCTGGCCCCAATAACCGAAAATAAAAAATAAAAAGGCTCTAATACCAATTGTTAAAGGCAAGACTTTCAAGATCTTTGTTTTTGCAAACGATTAACGAAAAAATTAAATTGAATAAGCAAACGCCAAAACGGGCTCCAAATAAGACTTTTAATAACAAACGATCAAAATAAAATCCATGCATCCAAAGTTAATTTAGAAGAATACATTTTTACCTGTCAGATCTTCTACTGTATTTCCTTATTCAGTTTTCGGATATAGTGTGGGCTATAATCCTTCGAGAACTCGTACCGACAGAACCAGGACAGCTTTAATTTTAGAAGACAAGTTATGAAACTGGTTTAACCTACTTGCATATTTATAGGATTACAACAGGGACCTGGAAAGTAATTATGAATAAGACTTCCAATGAAACACATACACGTATCAGCAATTTTTGCAATTAAGAAAACCTCATAGTGGTATCTGCAATTATGGAAGACTAGCAGCAGTTTCTACAATTTTCATAAAACACTAAATTATATTTCACACCACTAAAGAACTATAATTGCACTCTGACCTATAATCTCAAGACCATATAGTATTAAGCTCCTATTATTAAATGCTTAGCATTTCTCTCCACGTTAAGATTTTTCATACCCGCCAATTAAATTTAATTACTGACAATTTAATTTAATCGGCATCTTAATATTCCTTAAGCCATTTCGCTTAACTTATTTGATCGTCGGATAATCAAATTCACCTATAGGGTTTGACCCGATCAAAACTTACAAGCTTTCTTAAGGGGGTATCGTCAATCCTGATCTTTCGAGATGTGAATTCCGTCAATAATTAATATTTGTCATATAAATAATACCGCTATCTAACTCATCGAGAATATAGACCCATATAAGATCGCAACCTGTAATGAATCAAAACAATGAATATTAAATATATGTAAAAAAATAATTATTTTAGGATTAAGAGAATAAACACTATTCATAATAACCTTGGGGTGCAAATTAATTTATATAGTCAGTATAAAATTAATTACCCAAATGTCCTGTTCAATACACACAAAGTGTACTAGCACAGAGAGTCAGAACAATAGACGATGTTATTATCTGTTCCTGTAACCAAGATAAGGCTACTAAAACTCTGTAGTACAGTCGTACCGATGGTATGCCCATTTTTATCTAAACTGTGAATATAAAATTTATATTCTGTAAAAACCTAAAATCTGATCTTTTGTGTGTAAGCCGTACTCTACACACAAGATTAAATACTATACAGAATATTGGACATCCATGCATAACAAAGAAATGATATACATACATTGCTCATAAAGATTATCATAAAATAGGAAATTAATTTTATTAAAATAAAATTAAATACTAAAATCATGGTTTTCAGTATACCAACCCTAATACTAAGGTCTCCTATGAGCTTTCACATAAATAGCGAATGTTTGTGAACTTACATAGGTCCTAGACTCAATACACTTGATGAAATTCTTCGAGTCCTTCAAGTCCTTCTCTTGTCTTCTGATTTTTCTCTTGCTCCATGGATCTTAGTCGTCTAAATATGATCTTCATGCTTCATGGCTTCTATTTTGTTTTCTCAATTGTGCTTGTGACGTTAAATTCTTGCAAACACACTCAATTTGCACAATTAGAAACTTTGATTTGTTATCATCAAAATATGATGAAATCTAGTTAGGCAAATAATCTCTCCATTTTTTATGATGACAAACAAAGAGTAAAATGAAATTTCCTTTACAAGGCTCCCCCTCACAATATGCATATAACCAAGATTTTTAAAAAATATAAAACAATTAATTCATGGACTTTGAATTTTTAAGTGATAGACATTTAAGCATATTTTGACCAATAAGTGTGATAAATTGCATTTCTATGATATAATTTATTAAGGCATACATGAGCAATTTAATACAAAGCCTCCCCCTGTTTGACATATCAAAAGGAATGTAAAAATGATATACATGTTAAACTAAGCATTCTCCCCCTGTTGACATTTTCAAAACATTTGAAGCATAAGTTCTTTCCCTTTTTACATATCAAAAAAAATTTAATCATTAAGTTCAGTATAGACTCTCTTTTTCTCATATCAAAATGAATGTTAAAAATAATATTTATTTTGCTCAAACATTCTTCTAATTTTGACATCATCGAAAAGTAGAAGCGCAACGATGAAATTTATTTAAAAAATATTTTTTTCACTCATTGATATAGTATCATTTTGACATTAGACAAGATATCATTTGTTAGAAAACCAATTGTCAAACTAATACAATTGGTAAATGAATACCAATTGTAAAGAATTCTCCCCCTTTTTTGAGAAAATTATGTAAAAATATCATTTTGACACTAAGCTGGAATATAAGATGCTTTCAGTTGAAAACTTTTCATAAAAGCACTTTTAAGGCCTCAAAACAATTTGTGAAGCATGAGTAAATAATATGCAAATGATTTCCAAAGTAACTAATTGTGCATAGGTTAAAACCTTGTGCCATAACTTAAAACTTTTAGGACATCAATAATGCATATACATTCGAATCAATAAACCCGTGATTTCACTTTCATAATATCTTTCATATTAATATCAATTGAAATAAGAAAAACATTTTTTCTTGTTTTCAATTTAACAATTGTGTATGAAAGAATTGTCTATACGACATAGCACATTATGAATTGATTCATTTTTATGTTGATGACTTTCAAAAAGATATATGTCCAATTTTTATGCAGGGAGTCATTTTTCATAGTCATATATGATTTAAGATTTTCAACAAAATATTTATTCTGTCACGCCCCAAACTTCGGTTCACGTGAAACACCCATAAACAACCAAACATACTCCCAACCCGAGAATACACTCCCAAAATAAACTATACATGCATTATATATAAACGCCAAACTGCAACATTACACGGCTCCAATTCCAGAAAAGCATGTTATAAGCATACATGTAACAAAAGAACAAAAGGGAAGATTACTGCTCTTCCACCTCATCGGGCACTTCCAGATCAACCCACGTGACTGGTACCTAAAGAAAAACAAATCCCACACCGTGAGCCAAAACTCAGTAGATTCTAAACAACACGTGTAGCATAAGCTAAACATACTCGATAAACGAAATGCAATTTTTGACTTTCTTTCGAGCCATTAAAACAAATTTGAAAACAGTTTTAGATCACGACTCACCAGAGCCAGAAAACCATTTTCACATGCAAGGGAAAGCGAGGATAAAAACCATTGGTCAACTCATCAGAGCCTTGAAAACGATTTCAGTATTAGGACTCTCGAAGGCCGTTAATACAGTATTTCGACTCCCATAGGTCGATAATACAGTTTTTAAGAAAATTGGTATATCCATCCCAAAATGCAACACATGCAATCCATGAATCTTCTCGAACTTTCACCGAAGGACTACTGCCCCCATCTAATGCAACACACACAACTTCACGGGCTTTCATCGCAGGACCGCAGCCCACAAATACACACACAACGGCTTTCGCAGCCTACCTCATACACCGGCATTCGCAGCCTACCTCATACACCCATACACGCACATGTGCATCATCAACCAGGATTTACATCTACTGGATCACATATTCATCTAATCTATTTCATACACATATGCAAACCTAAACCAGGATTTAAAGCATATAACCATGTATCAACACAACGTTCCACAAACCATGTCACATGCCTATAAAACTCTAAGTTTTAAAGCATAAACCACGTTACACATAATGATATCACCTTATGCAATTCACTTACATATTCCATATATAAATAAACAATTATAAATATGCACATAACCAAATAAAACCACATCACGACACCACTCGTCAAAATCGACATCCACACACGGGGACAAACCACTCGACCACCACTGGCCCAAACACTCCCAACACGACCATCACAGACCTACGATACTCACCCACGCCAACACAAACCCCACAGTAAACCATGCACCAACAAACCGCATCTACTATGCACATCACCCATGAGGGCAACACTAAAACGCACACCCAAGGCCACGACACGACCCCTGAAACTACCACACAACCAACCAAACCCCAAGAGGAATCCAAAGCTACTTAAATCAAGTAATTCTCATAAATTAATCAATTGAATACCATAGAACACTAATCGAAAACTAAGGAATCAACCCAAAATCACAAAAAACACAACCCAACACTTTAGTCGACCGAACCAAGCCCCCAATCGACCGAAGACCACACTGGAAAATCACAAAATGCCAAAACACACGTTTCAGTCGACCAAACCCCTCGGTCCAGTCGATCGAACCCAAGATCCAAACTTCAATCAACCGAACCTCAACAGAAACCATTTTTTAAGCTACGGGTTCAGCCCTCTAAACCCTTAATCAAAGCCTACAAACTCCAAATCAACACCCGTGAACATCCACACGTCTAGGCCTAACACCAAGACCTCAAAAGAAACTCTCGCTACCCTATTCCATCCACAGAAATCATTGAAACACAAGTTTTAAGCCCAAAATCTAACTTGAAACAAACGCAGATCTACAGCAATCTACCCGTTAAAAACACACACGTTTACCCATAGCATCCTTATACAGCAATAGGGTCTAGAATTCTACCTCTGTGAGTTTAAAACTCGACGCCTCAAACCACGTACAAAATTGAGCTTTGCCATAATCAAAATATAGCCGGATGGTTGCGAAGCGCACCATGCCAAAAGCAAGGATCCGTTGTTGGATCGTTGAAAACTAAGCTTTGGGCCTTCGAGAATTTAGAGAGAAGGCAGAGAGAAAAACGAGAAACTTACGAGTTAAGTTTTGGAAAATATCTTTTAAAAATATCTAACTCTAGATATTTATAGGTCTCCAAAAATATCTTTTATTTGAAAATTTTCGAGATTCACACCGTAACGGCCCACAGTCCCGAGAACCTACCCCGCATGCATATCTAAGCCCGATCATGCATCAAAAGTAGTAAAAACATGCTGCAACGAAAACACATAATGCGCGTCCAAAGGAATTTCGCCCCCAAAATTCGCATAACTCTACCCCTCTTAAAGGAATTTCGCCCCCAAAATTCGACTTTCGGCCAAAATAACAAACCGTCGATCGCAACCGACACAGGCACACGAGATGGTCAGCCAAACCATTCCTAGGATATAGTCAAACAAGGTCAGGCATCCTACACAGTGGCCGACTATCTCAAAGACACGGGATCTACAACTCACCCCAACCTCACATCATCACCAACCGCTTCCTCAACACAACACACCATCTACGGGATCCATAACCAACCCCAACAGATGCAATGATGAATCTGACATGAAATCTACAACCCAGAAAGTACCTCTGCTCGCTGAAGGTATATCAACATCCTCTGGCATGACCGGTGCCCTAGATGAACCGCGAGCAATAAGAGAATACACTCGGCGCAACCCCATCCTGTCCTGTCCGCCAGTACTTGGCGCTGTCAGCTGCCGCACCGACTGAACTGAAATTCCCCTATCTGTCACTCGGGAAGTCTAAACTGTAGAATGTCGCTGTCGGTACTCAGATGAACCCGGCACATATAAACCCACTGGTGTGTCCTCCCTGCTCGGCGCACTGCCTCTCTGGAGACAATTCCTAAGAATATGTCCGAACTGTCCACATTCATGGAAAACTGATGATTCCCTCCCCTACGGCTGCACTGGAGCCAAATTCTAGAATGGTCTCGATTGTAAACAATTCGCCGCACGATACCCTGACTGTTTGCATCGAAAATAGGTCAACTTCCTCTGCTCCGACCTCTTAGACGAAGCCACAGATGGTGATGGTGCTGAAAACTGTTGTGGTCCAGATGGAAAAAAACTAGGACCAGAGGACTTCTTCCTCTTACTGGAGCGTCCAGCTGTCTGTATCTCTGCTCCACCCTGCGATGTCCTGGCCTCCCTCGAAGCTCGAGTCTCAGTCAAAGCATTCTCAACCCTCGCTGCCGCCTACACCAGCTGTTTGAACACACGATATCCCATCACAGCCACTCGCTCCTTGATCGCCGACCTCAAGCCCCACTCAAACCTCATTGAAAGCAACTCATCTGTGCACTCCACCTCTGGTGCAAACCGAGACAAGCTCGTAAACCTGGCCTCATATTGCATGATGTCCATGGCCCCTAGGTAAGAGAGTAGAATGCCTCTCTGCATAAGTCCCTCCTCGAAGCTGGGAAATATCTCTCTAGAAAGACTCATGTAAAAGCTGCCCATGTGGCCCCCACTATAGTCTTGGCATATCTCCACCACTGATGAGCATCACCTCTTAGCAAAAAGGTGGCAAAAGAAACCCGCACCTCATCCTCCACAATCTATAATGTGTCCAGGATCCGAGTCGTCAACTCCAACCACTCTGCCGCCATAAGAGGATCAGGATCTCCTACAAAGGTAGGCGGATCCATACGCCGAAACTCCCGCATCGCAGCTGTAACCCTCGCCTCCCTCACCTTAGGCACTGCCTCCCTCTCCCTAACAGGCTCACCCCTAGCAACCAACTATTGGATAGAACCAACCAGCACATGCAACAACTCCGTCGTGTCCATCGGTCCCTTGTGAGAATTAGCATCCCCAGCATCAAGGAAAGGAACATCCCCTTGGCCAGCACGGCCTTGCCCTCTCCTCACCTACATCACGTCTATATGAAAGCAAAACAGCATATAAGATGCATCACATAGCATGAACATAAATGCTAAACACTTAGCATGCTAACACATAGCTACATAGGTTCATGCTAAATAACTCCACATATACCGAGGAGAACTAACAAGAATGACTCGTCAATCTGGATAACCTACTCAGATTCCCTACTAGAAATCACGTCAACTAAATGCGTTTCTAACTTGGCTCCCAAGTTTGTTAATCCAAACGCCCAAAGGCAGGACTAATAAATCCCACAGTTCAACCCCCATATATACATATACACATCGTTCACATATCTAACATGCTGACACGATCATGTTATCAAAGCATCTAAACACATGCAATCAAGCACACGCAATCAACCTCACACGGGATACACCCTCTACCCACGGCTCATAGGTATTCAAACCTAGAGCTCTGATACCAAGTTATCACGCCCCAAACTCTGGGCCACGTGAAACACCGATAAACAACCAAACATACTCCCAACCCGAGAATATACTCTCAAAATAAACCATACATGCATTGTATATAAACGCCAAACGACAACATTACACGGCTCCAACGCTCAAAAAACATGTTATAAGCATACATGTAACAAAAGAACAAAAGGGAAGACTACTGCTCTTCCACCTCCTCCAGCACCTCCAGATCAACCCACGTGACCGGTACCTAAAGAAAAACATATCCCACACCGTGAGCTAAAGCTCAGTAGATTCTAAACAACACGTGCAGTATAGGCTAAACATGCTTGATAAACGAAGTGTAGTTTTTGACTTTCTTTCAAGCCATTAAAATAATTTGAAAGAAGTTTTAGATTACGACTCACCAGAGCCAGAAAACCATTTTCACATACAAGGAAAAGCGAGGATAAAAATCATTTGTCAACTCATCAGAGCCTTGAAAATGATTTCAGTATTAGGACTCCCGTAGGCCATTAATACAGTATTTCGACTTTCGTAGGACGATAATACAATTTTTAAGAAAATTGGTCTATCCATCTCAAAATGCAACACATGTAATCCACGAATCTTCTCGGACATTCACCGAAAGACCACTGCCCCCATCTAATGCAACATACACAACTTCACGGACTTTCACCGCAGGACCGCAGCCCCCAAATACACACACACCAACTTTTGCAGCCTACCTCATACACCCACACACGCACACGTGCATCATCAACCAAGATTTACATCAACTGGATCACATATTCATCTAATCCATTTCATACACATGTAAACCTAAACAAGGATTTAAAGTATATAACTATGTATCAAAACGACGTTCCACAAACCACGTCACATGCCTATAAAACTCTAGGTTTTAAAACATAAACCACGTTACACATAACGATATCACCTTATGCAATTTACTTACATATTCCGTACATAAATAAATAGTTATAAATATGCGCATAACCATATAAAACCACTTCACGACACCACCCGTCAAAACAGACATCCATACACGGGGACAAACCACTCGACCACCACTGGCCCAAACACTCCCAACATGACCATCACAGACCTACGACGCTCACCCACGCCAACACAAACCCCACAGCAAACCACGCATCTAACCGTGCACCAACAAATCGCATCTACCATGCACATCACCCACGAGGACAACACTCAAACGCACACCCGAGGCCACGACACGACCCCCAAAACAACCACATAACTAACCAGACCCCAAGAGGAATCCACAGGTATTTAAATCAAGTAATTCCCATAAATTAATCAATTGAATACCATAGGACATCAATCGAAAACCAAGGAATCAACCCAAAATCACCAAAAACACACCCCAACACTTTAGTCGACCGAAGACCACACTGGAAAACCACAAAATGCCAAAACACACGGTTAGTCAACCGAACCCCTTGGTCCAGTCGACTGAACCCAAGATCCAAACTTCAGTCGATCGAACCCCATGGTTTAGTCGATCGAACCTCAGCGAAAACCGTTTTTCAAGCTACGGGTTCAGCCCTCTAAACCCCAAATCGAAGCCTCCAAACTCCAAATCAACACCCGTGAACATCCACACGTCTAGGCCTAACACCGAGACTTCAAAAGAAACTCTCACTACCCGATTCCATCCACAGAAATCACTGAAACACAGGTTTTGAGCCCATAACCCAACTTGAAACAAACGCAGATCTACAGCAATCTACCTGTTCAAAACACACACGTTTACCCACAGCACCCTTATACAGCAATAGGGTCTAGAATCCTACCTCGTTGAGTTTAAAACTCGACGCCTCAAACCACATGTAAAATCGAGCTTCACTAGAATCAAAATCTGACTAGATAGTTGCGAAGCCCACCATTCCAAAAGTAATGATCCGCTGTTGGATCATTGAAATATGAGCCCCGGGCCCCCGAGAACTTAGAGAGAAGGCAGAGAGAAAAACAGAAAACTTAGGTGTTAAGTTTTGAAAAATATCTTTTGAAAATATCTAACACCAGATATTTATAGGTCTACAAAAATATAATTTTTTTGAAAATTTTCGAGATTACCACAACAATGGCCCACAGCCCAGGGAACCTACCCCGCATGCACATGTAAGCCTGATCATGCATCAAAAGCAGTAAAAACATGCTGCAATGAAAACACATAACGCGCGTCGAAAAACGCCAAAAAAAAAATAGGTCAGGGTCTCACATATTCTCTAAGTCATAGCACATAAGATTTTCAGCAAAAATATAATGCATGACTTAAGTACAAAAATATTATGGTCCACATTAAGAGCACATTGCTATGTTTAATGATCCAATTTATATATTAATGACTTTCAAAATGATATTTTGCCATTTTTCATGCAAGGCGTCATTTTTCATAATCATGTATGATGAAAATTATGAGCACATATTATGATACCAATTGTTATGATATTAAAAGAGGTACAAAAGTAAATAGGAAAGATTATACCATTAGAGTATTAACTTTGTCAAGTCTCAAGTGATAAACTATTTTGAAACTTTGACTTGACATCCCATACGTGTTTTGGGCTTCCACTTACTATGATATACTTGATCACTCGAGTGGAGGCATCCAAGCACCTACAATACAGATTTAAGTGAGTTCTTTCAGTACCCATACCTTCTTTGGTCCATGAGGGTTACTACTTGGATCATACTTTATTTTCCAAATGATATTTTTATCAATACCTCTTTTTCTTCTATAAGGGCCATTATACCTAATATGACCCTTTTGCATATAGTATAAACAAGTAGTTTTAGCATGATCACTTTTGAAACAAGTATTATTTGAAGAGGCTTCCAAAACCTTAATTTTCCTCTTTAGATCTATAATCTCATCTTCTTTACAAGAGGATTTTATTATTTTAAGCTCATAATTATTTCCTTCTTCTATAGTGGAAATTTTAATTTTATGATATTTTTCGAAAATTTCATAAGATGATTTTAACTCAATAAGTTTGTTTGAAAGATTTTCAATTTTCATTTTCGAAGAAGTATTTTTCTTGCCTACCTTCAAACAACATTTATATAAACACTTATATTCTTTTTGAAGTTCCTCATATGTAGGCAATGATTCATCACATGATTCATCACTACTAGAATTTAATGCATTTAAAGTATTTGTAGTGTTAGAATTTACCTCATTATTGTTATGAGCCATATAGCAAAAATTTACCTCCTCATTGCATGAATCTTCATTTGAAGTGCTTGAGTCAAGTTGATCCCAGGTTGTAGCCTTCATAGCTTTCTTCTTCTTCTTTTTAGAATCTTTCCTTCATGATTCCTTTTTACTTGACTCACTTTTGTACATCTTTGAACCTTAGAGTCTTCTTGCAAGCTTTTTGTTCTTCTTTAGAAAATTTTCAAGCTTTCTAGTGACGAGTTTCATATCAAGATCTTCATTCTCTTCATCACTAGAGTTCTCATTTGATGCTTTGAAAACAACCATTTTTCTTTTGTTGAGCACAATTTCTCTATCATTGATTGCTATCTCATAGGTAAGGAGTGACCCAATGAGTTCATCCAAGGTCATCTTCTTCAAGTCTCTAGCTTTCGTGATGGTTGTAGCTTTAGCTTCCAATACTGGTGGCAAACCCCTAAGCACTTTTCTCAATAATTCACAAGAGGGACAAGTCTTTACAAGAGCATGTAAAGAATTGATGATATGCATAAATCGAGTATACATGTCAAAAATTGATTCATGAGTATGCATCATAAAATACTGATATTCACTTATTAATCGATCTATTCTAGAATCTCTAACATCATCAGTTCCTTCATAAGTGATTTTAAGCTTTTTTCAAATTTCTTGTGCATTTATGCAAGTCATAACTCTATTATAATCATTTGCATCTAAAGCACAGTATAAAGCATTAATAGCACTAGAATTTATTTGTAAAAGCTTCATGTCATAATTATCTAACACATGATCTAATTTAAGAACTTCTTTTCCATCAATTAATTTCATGGGAACATAATCGCCTTTTTCTATAACTTGCCAAGCATGCCAATTCATACTTTGAATAAAAATTTTCATGCGTTGTTTCCAAAAAGTATAATGCATGCCACATAATAAAGGAGGTTGAACAGACGATTGTCCCTCACCAAAAAGAGATGCACTAATTTGAGCTATGAATTTTTTCAAAAAAACTTTTTAAGAAAAAATGTGACATGCTCTGAAACCAATTGATTGTATAGGTGTAATCCTAAGAGGAAGGGTGAATTGGGTATTGAAACATTTATGCCAATATTGACCCAATTAAACATTCAA
The DNA here is from genome assembly GCA_034768845.1 of Heliamphora exappendiculata. NCBI lineage: Eukaryota > Viridiplantae > Streptophyta > Magnoliopsida > Ericales > Sarraceniaceae > Heliamphora > Heliamphora exappendiculata. The sequence continues at coordinate 12,911 of JAOTRH010477364.1, forward strand.
TCCCAAACGTCCACAAGTATTCTCTAACAAACAAATTCAAGTAGATATAGAATTTAAAGTGCGAAATTAAAGAGATAGAATTAGAGAGATACGATACCGAGATTTATAAGGTTTGGCACTACGGCCTACATCCTTGCCTCAAGCACATCGCTGTAAGGATTCCACTAAACACTCCTTCAGTAAGCGGAGCAGCCTCTCTCCTTCAAATAAGCAAAGTAGCCTCTCTTAAGAATGTTTCCTCCTCAAGTACACACTCCTTCAGTAAGAGGAGCAGCCTCTCTTGAGAAATTTCCTTCTCAAGTCCCTCTTTATAGGCAGAGTTTCCCCTCTCCTTCAATAGGCGGAGTGGCCTCTCTTGAAAATCACCTTCTCAAGTTACAATAAGATTACAAGGAATCCAAATAGGATTATACAATGAATTAGCTCCTTCAGCGAGCAAATGAATACAAATGAAGTACACTAATGTTCACTCCAAAGGATATACAAGTGAAAAGCACAGTTGAGGATTTCTAAGGTTTTCTTTAAAAAATAATTCATAAAAATGAAGAATTTGAAGCACAAACTTGATGTATATGAGAGAGTAGGAATGGATGCTTGTTTCTGCAATTTTCAGGGCTTAAGGGTGGTATTTATAGGCCAAAACATCAACTAGCTGTTGGGATAAATAAGAAAATTTAAAACTAGCCATTTCAGTCGAAATTCAAAATTTTGCCGACTTAGTCGACTGACCTTAGTGGTTCAGTCGACTGGATTGGTGGGTTCGGTGGGTTCGATCGACTGAACTGCTTTAACTTCAATTTTTGGTTTGGCAATCCAGCTTCAGTCGACTGAATTGATACCTCAGTCGACTGAACTTCAACAGTTCAGTACTTTTGAGTTTAAAACATGTTTTGGTCACTTTCTTGATATTTTAAACCCCTCATAGATTTGTAAAATGATTTTCATGAAGTTTTAGCAAACTTATGGTCCATCTAAGATCTCCTATGAGCTTTCACATATATAGCCAATGTTTGTGAACTTACATAGTTCCTAGACTCAATACACTTGATGAAATTCTTCGAGTCCTTCAAGTCATTTTCTTGTCTTGTTGGTTTTTTTCTTGTTCCATGGATCTTAGCCGTCTGAATATGATCTTCATGCTTCATGGCTTTCATTTTCCTTTCTCAATTGTGCTTGTGACATTAAATTCCTGTGAACACACTCAATTTACACAATTAGAAGCTTTAATTTGTTATCATCAAAATAGGTTGAAACCTAGTTAGGCTAACAAATGCAACCTCTTCCACAGCTCTTAGGTATTCAAACCTAGAACTCTGATACCAAGTTGCCACGTCCTAAAACCCGGATCACGTGAATCGCTAAAAAAAATCCCATTTTATGTTTTCAAGTTCTATCAAAACCACTCGAGCCCACACGGGTCCAAGAATGTAAATGAAAGTGAACTTAAAACCTTTGAAAAATGCACTTCCAATGGTTTATTTTATGTAAGAGAACATCTTAAAAGAATAAGGTCACGGTCCCCAAGAGCCAAACTTTAAAAATAAATAAACAAATTTTTTAGAAATTTCCCCAAATCACCCGATCGGTCAAAAGACCGCTCGAGCGATACCTGCAAGCCCACCGGTTTTTTTACTCAAAATACAAAAACAGAATGTTTACCTCAACTGCTTGATAGACCGCTCAAGCGATCCATCGAGCAGTCTGGCTCTGGACAATTTTCAAAATATTTCCTTTGAAAACCCAACACTTAGTCCCTTTTGAAACCAAACCACCAAGGCAGATCAAGCCAATAAGGACAAGGTTCTAAATCCTCCCTCGAGGCACATAAATTGATATAATGCATAAAACCAACCGAAAACGTTTGATTAAAACATTAAAACCAGCCAAACGATAAATATTTCATGTAACCATGAAATCACACAGCTAATCCATGGTTCCTCTCAAAACATACAACATACATGGATTGATAACAAGGCCTCAAGGCTTACAAATCACATGCTTTAAGTCCAAAATATGGGACGTCATATATATGATCCATCAACAACATAAACTAAGACATTAAGTCTTTCGCCACCTCCGCGGCTCTTCTAAATCAACCTGCGTGAATTCACCTGAAAGTTTTTAAAAATCCCAGAAAGTGGGCTGAAACCCAATAGAAAAATACTAGCATAAATTAAAAGTATAACATGCAATCACGAATTATATGAACAACTCCACTCCACGAGTCTCAAAATGGTTTTCCATCTTTAAAACCACAATTTTTCATACAATTTCATAACATCTAACAATTTAATAAATATAGACAACATGTTATTGTCCAACCAGATTTTTACAACCCACAATGATTCTTATGTTCCAACTCTGTTACACTGGGGACAATGGTAACAACTATAGACTCTCACCCATTAGCCTAGGTCTGGGGCATCCAATGATCTGCTAAGTAATGACAAGCTCTATACGGAGCTACAACAACAAACGCCTACCACTGGGATAACAACTTTATTTACGGGGATTAACCCAAAGGAACGAAGCACCTACTTACGCAAAATTTTCAAACTTTCACCGAGGAGTAATGAAAACCCACATACACACACATATTACAGCACATCTATGGAATCATTAAAACGACACACAGCCCAACTACGAAAACGTTTGTAAATATACATAGCCACATACAAAATGTGCAATGGCATCCAGTCACGTCGTCCATATAACTATGGAAGCCGACCAACATTTTCAAAATATTTTCATTGTCTCAACCAAATCATTTAGAACCAAGGCTCAACCCCAAAGATTAGCGCCAACCTCTAAAAACCATGTTTTCGCTACATTTACATAAATCCTTTCAGTTTTCAAAACTCATCTTTCTGAAAACCTTGGACACCCACGTCAACTAAATTTGTAATACACCACAAAGACGCATAAAAATGCTTTTTATCCAACCAAACGAGATTTAAACACAAAGTTAAACATTTATACCATTTTAAAACAATAAAAATGCATATAAAACACATGTAGCTCTCTTTTAAAGCAAGATAGTCTAGAATCCTACCACCAAGAGTTAAAAACTCAATGCTTTAAACACTAGCGAGAAATTGAAGTTGCCAAAATGAGATTTCATTCGAATGAACGCGAAGCCCACGACGCATATTACAAGGATCAACTATCCCAACGTCAAGAACCGAGCCCGAACCAAGCTTGAACCAAGCTTAAAGCTAGAGAGAAGGCAAAGAGTTTGGTTAGATTCTCAAGAAAGAGAAAAAAGCTTGCAAGAGAAGCTTTGGTGCGCGAACCCATGCCAAGAGCTGGCATTTAAGCACCTCACGTAGATAGACTGCTCGAGCGGTCTAAAGACCGATTGAGAGGTCTTGTCCAGAAAAGTTTCCAACTTTTTTGCCAAATGCCTAAACAAGACGAAGATTGAAACCCACACGCACTCTAAGCCAACTCATGCATAAAACATATAGAAACATGCTTTTCTGTAATGATTAAAACGATAGCCAACATATCATGTATAAACATTACAAAAAGAAAAGGAACTGGGTTTCACAATTTCACTCATCATCATACAACATTTATGCATTGGCATCATAGCCTCACGGCCTTACAAACATATTATATATGATCCCAAGTTTTCAAAACATAATACAAGTTTTCATGATCCAACATCAAACTAAAATGGTACAAACAACCAAACAACAAAACTATGATTTTTGTCTTTCGCCACCACCCAAGCTCCTCAAGATCACGCTACATGATAGTGTTCACCTGAAAGATTTTGATTCCAACAACGTGAGCCGAAGCTCAATAGGAATAAACTATTATGAAATAAATACGTAACATGCGAACATAGATTTTATAAATAACTCGACTACATAAGTCTCAAACGGTTTTTCATCCTCAAAATCTTAGTTTTCATATAATCCAAGAACATCTCTCAAATTTGAAAACACCAAGTGAATCATTTTAGTTTTTCACAACATTTTGGGGCCCAAAAAGGGTTTACACAATCACAATGATTTACACATACTGACATTTGTCGCACCAGGGACAATGGTAGCAAATATAGACTCTCGTTTGTTAACCTAGGTTCGGGGTATTCAATAGCCTGCTAGGAAATGACAAATTCTACACCTTGCTACAATAACAATGGCTCCCATTGGGACAACTACTTCATTTACGAGGATTAACCCGAAAGAGCAAAGCATCTATTTACACAGATTTTTGGACTTTCATCGAGGAGCAATTGAGGTCCACATTCACCACATTGTTACGGTATATTCATAAAATCATTAAGAAGGCACACAACACAACTCATAGAAATGTTTGTATGCACATAACTATGTATACAAAACATCCAGGGCACACAGCAACATTATCCATTTATTCAAAGAAATCAACTAACATTTTTAAAATGTTTCCCACCATCTCAACCACATCATTTAAACCAAAGCTCAACCCCAAAGGTTAGCTCCAAACATCCGAAAATTATGTTCTCGCCACACATTCATACTTTTCTCTGGTTTTCAAAACTTCTCTTTTGAAAATCAAGTACACACACATCCACCAACTTTGTAGTAAACCGTTGGATAGCAAAAACCTAATTTTAAACCAACCAAACAAGGTTTAAAAATGACAACCCATCATCCGTAGCATTTTATAGCGATAAAAATGCATATAATCACATGCAAAATGCTTTTAGTGCACGAGCGTCTAGAATCTTACCGTGTGGAGTTAAAAACTCGAAGCTTTAACCATCGACGATAAACCAAAGTCATCGAAACAAGATTTCGTTCGGATGAACGCGAAACCCTTGGCGAGGAGATCACCAATCCACCCTCGTCACACCAAGATCTAAGCTCGAAGCAAGCAAAAATCCAGAGAGAACGCGAAGGGTCTGATATTTCTCCAAACAAGGAAGAAAGGAAGCTTGTTGGGAAAGTTTTGGTTCAAAAACCAAGGCCGCTAACCAGCTCTTATAACAACCACGTCAAATAGACCGCTCGAGCAGTCTAAAGACCGATCGAGCGGTCCTGCCCAGAAAAGTTTTAACTTTTCTACCAAACGCCCAAACAGGACTGAGATTGAAACCAACATGCATAACTAAGCTAGTGTATGCATAAAACATATAGAAATGTGCTTTTCTATAACCACTAAAACGATATATAATACATTGAGAAAACATATTACAAAATTAAAAGGAATAAGGTCACGGTCCCCAAGAGCCAAACTTTAAAAATAAATAAACAAATTTTTTAGAAATTTCCCCAAATCACCCGATCGGTCAAAAGACCGCTCGAGCGATACCTGCAAGCCCACCGGTTTTTTTACTCAAAATACAAAAACAGAATGTTTACCTCAACTGCTTGATAGACCGCTCAAGCGATCCATCGAGCAGTCTGGCTCTGGACAATTTTCAAAATATTTCCTTTGAAAACCCAACACTTAGTCCCTTTTGAAACCAAACCACCAAGGCAGATCAAGCCAATAAGGACAAGGTTCTAAATCCTCCCTCGAGGCACATAAATTGATATAATGCATAAAACCAACCGAAAACGTTTGATTAAAACATTAAAACCAGCCAAACGATAAATATTTCATGTAACCATGAAATCACACAGCTAATCCATGGTTCCTCTCAAAACATACAACATACATGGATTGATAACAAGGCCTCAAGGCTTACAAATCACATGCTTTAAGTCCAAAATATGGGACGTCATATATATGATCCATCAACAACATAAACTAAGACATTAAGTCTTTCGCCACCTCCGCGGCTCTTCTAAATCAACCTGCGTGAATTCACCTGAAAGTTTTTAAAAATCCCAGAAAGTGGGCTGAAACCCAATAGAAAAATACTAGCATAAATTAAAAGTATAACATGCAATCACGAATTATATGAACAACTCCACTCCACGAGTCTCAAAATGGTTTTCCATCTTTAAAACCACAATTTTTCATACAATTTCATAACATCTAACAATTTAATAAATATAGACAACATGTTATTGTCCAACCAGATTTTTACAACCCACAATGATTCTTATGTTCCAACTCTGTTACACTGGGGACAATGGTAACAACTATAGACTCTCACCCATTAGCCTAGGTCTGGGGCATCCAATGATCTGCTAAGTAATGACAAGCTCTATACGGAGCTACAACAACAAACGCCTACCACTGGGATAACAACTTTATTTACGGGGATTAACCCAAAGGAACGAAGCACCTACTTACGCAAAATTTTCAAACTTTCACCGAGGAGTAATGAAAACCCACATACACACACATATTACAGCACATCTATGGAATCATTAAAACGACACACAGCCCAACTACGAAAACGTTTGTAAATATACATAGCCACATACAAAATGTGCAATGGCATCCAGTCACGTCGTCCATATAACTATGGAAGCCGACCAACATTTTCAAAATATTTTCATTGTCTCAACCAAATCATTTAGAACCAAGGCTCAACCCCAAAGATTAGCGCCAACCTCTAAAAACCATGTTTTCGCTACATTTACATAAATCCTTTCAGTTTTCAAAACTCATCTTTCTGAAAACCTTGGACACCCACGTCAACTAAATTTGTAATACACCACAAAGACGCATAAAAATGCTTTTTATCCAACCAAACGAGATTTAAACACAAAGTTAAACATTTATACCATTTTAAAACAATAAAAATGCATATAAAACACATGTAGCTCTCTTTTAAAGCAAGATAGTCTAGAATCCTACCACCAAGAGTTAAAAACTCAATGCTTTAAACACTAGCGAGAAATTGAAGTTGCCAAAATGAGATTTCATTCGAATGAACGCGAAGCCCACGACGCATATTACAAGGATCAACTATCCCAACGTCAAGAACCGAGCCCGAACCAAGCTTGAACCAAGCTTAAAGCTAGAGAGAAGGCAAAGAGTTTGGTTAGATTCTCAAGAAAGAGAAAAAAGCTTGCAAGAGAAGCTTTGGTGCGCGAACCCATGCCAAGAGCTGGCATTTAAGCACCTCACGTAGATAGACTGCTCGAGCGGTCTAAAGACCGATTGAGAGGTCTTGTCCAGAAAAGTTTCCAACTTTTTTGCCAAATGCCTAAACAAGACGAAGATTGAAACCCACACGCACTCTAAGCCAACTCATGCATAAAACATATAGAAACATGCTTTTCTGTAATGATTAAAACGATAGCCAACATATCATGTATAAACATTACAAAAAGAAAAGGAACTGGGTTTCACAATTTCACTCATCATCATACAACATTTATGCATTGGCATCATAGCCTCACGGCCTTACAAACATATTATATATGATCCCAAGTTTTCAAAACATAATACAAGTTTTCATGATCCAACATCAAACTAAAATGGTACAAACAACCAAACAACAAAACTATGATTTTTGTCTTTCGCCACCACCCAAGCTCCTCAAGATCACGCTACATGATAGTGTTCACCTGAAAGATTTTGATTCCAACAACGTGAGCCGAAGCTCAATAGGAATAAACTATTATGAAATAAATACGTAACATGCGAACATAGATTTTATAAATAACTCGACTACATAAGTCTCAAACGGTTTTTCATCCTCAAAATCTTAGTTTTCATATAATCCAAGAACATCTCTCAAATTTGAAAACACCAAGTGAATCATTTTAGTTTTTCACAACATTTTGGGGCCCAAAAAGGGTTTACACAATCACAATGATTTACACATACTGACATTTGTCGCACCAGGGACAATGGTAGCAAATATAGACTCTCGTTTGTTAACCTAGGTTCGGGGTATTCAATAGCCTGCTAGGAAATGACAAATTCTACACCTTGCTACAATAACAATGGCTCCCATTGGGACAACTACTTCATTTACGAGGATTAACCCGAAAGAGCAAAGCATCTATTTACACAGATTTTTGGACTTTCATCGAGGAGCAATTGAGGTCCACATTCACCACATTGTTACGGTATATTCATAAAATCATTAAGAAGGCACACAACACAACTCATAGAAATGTTTGTATGCACATAACTATGTATACAAAACATCCAGGGCACACAGCAACATTATCCATTTATTCAAAGAAATCAACTAACATTTTTAAAATGTTTCCCACCATCTCAACCACATCATTTAAACCAAAGCTCAACCCCAAAGGTTAGCTCCAAACATCCGAAAATTATGTTCTCGCCACACATTCATACTTTTCTCTGGTTTTCAAAACTTCTCTTTTGAAAATCAAGTACACACACATCCACCAACTTTGTAGTAAACCGTTGGATAGCAAAAACCTAATTTTAAACCAACCAAACAAGGTTTAAAAATGACAACCCATCATCCGTAGCATTTTATAGCGATAAAAATGCATATAATCACATGCAAAATGCTTTTAGTGCACGAGCGTCTAGAATCTTACCGTGTGGAGTTAAAAACTCGAAGCTTTAACCATCGACGATAAACCAAAGTCATCGAAACAAGATTTCGTTCGGATGAACGCGAAACCCTTGGCGAGGAGATCACCAATCCACCCTCGTCACACCAAGATCTAAGCTCGAAGCAAGCAAAAATCCAGAGAGAACGCGAAGGGTCTGATATTTCTCCAAACAAGGAAGAAAGGAAGCTTGTTGGGAAAGTTTTGGTTCAAAAACCAAGGCCGCTAACCAGCTCTTATAACAACCACGTCAAATAGACCGCTCGAGCAGTCTAAAGACCGATCGAGCGGTCCTGCCCAGAAAAGTTTTAACTTTTCTACCAAACGCCCAAACAGGACTGAGATTGAAACCAACATGCATAACTAAGCTAGTGTATGCATAAAACATATAGAAATGTGCTTTTCTATAACCACTAAAACGATATATAATACATTGAGAAAACATATTACAAAATTAAAAGGAATCAGGTCTCACAAAGATCCTCATCATCAACATGAGATGATGCCACTGAGAGTTGATATGCAATGGTCTGAACCTCATTTAGGTATTCTTCCATGGTTTTTGTGCCTTTGGTAATATGACTTGATTTAATTTTTAGTTGATGGATGTGGGATCTTGAAAGGGAGGTGAATTTTTTACCTAAGGTCGTCCAGACTTCGTAGCAGCTTTTGCATGCAAGAATGGTGGAGTAAATTGTTGGAGATGGAGTAGCTGTTAAACAACTCATAAGGTGACCATCGATCATCTTCCAGATTGCAGCTTCTGGGTTTTCGATGTTATTCCCTTATGCATCTTTGATTAGTGGAGGACATGGAGCAGTTCCATCCACAATACTTAGAAGACCAGTGGCTTGAAGCACATTTTGAAGTTGGGTTTTCCAGACGACTTAATTGGTGGAGTCCAATTTGATTGTGATAAATGAGCTTTAATTCGAGATCAGAAAAGTGAGATTTGGAGGAATAGAGGGAGAAGATGATGAAGAAGCCATGGTAGGATCTGTGAGCTTTGCTCGTTTGTGCTTTGGAGCTCAATTACCATGAAGAAACTGATAGCTCTATTAATTATTCAATCCATTATTCATATTCAATCAATTATAGAGATGAGATTTTATAGTGTAAGCAACAGAACAATCAGAAGAAGTTTGTTAGTTGATCCATGGAAGAACCTTCCTATCCACTGTCTAACTAACGCAGGATACAGAAAATCCCTATGCAAGATATGCGGGATCCACCCCCATCACCACATAACACTCCTATATATAACGACCCAAATGCTCTAGCAAAAAGGTACGCAAATCAGAAACCCTAATATATACACTCTCGAAAATATTTAAAAAGGTTGACTTAGGTATCATAGGGTAATCGGTAGTCACTCCACCGGTGTCAAGTTCTTGTGCTTAACCTTTCAGGTCCATGGAGCGAGAAGATGGAGTCAATTGGGCCAACTAATCAGTAAGTCAGAATTGGCATTGCTCGGATCTATCCAATCTAAGGTATCACTTATATAAAATTTTAAGTCACGAAAATATTTTGAAATGATCATGTATCTAAGAGTTACATTAAGGCAAAAGGATATAGAAGCTGGAAACAAAGAATCGTGAGCCTTGGCATTGTCAATGTGAGAATTAAAAGACACGAAACTAAGGTAAATGATTTTGACACTGCACTTTATCCAAATGTATTATTACTTCTGCTCTTCTTTTGTAAAGTTACACAAATGTCCTTCTATTATTTCTTAAGAAAATAAATTAATAATTGTAAAATAGAAAGGCATTTGAGTAATTCTACCTAATAAGAACCCAAAATAAGTATATTTGGATAAAAAGAAAATGCCAAAATTTTGCGCCTTAATACTTTTAAAATGCTAAAAAAGTGTAATCGTCTATACATTTGGTACTACTTGGGATTTATCTTTTGCCTTATGATGGATTCATTTAAAGCAATTTCCAATTGACATGTTTAGTACTACGTTTAGATCTTGAATTTATTAAAAAAATAATTAAGCTATATTTGTAATATTTCATTTTACATTGGTAAAAGATAAAAAATTAAATTTAAGTATTTTGATCAATTACGATATTGGATTTTTTATTTAAGATACTGGGTCAATAATCTATTTGAATTATTAGAATATTAAAATTAAAAAATATATACATAATATGCTTTTTTCCCTTTTTTTTTGAAAGGGGTTGAGTTTGGAAAATGACAACGAAATTAATGAAGAAATGTCCAATCAAAAAATATCCTTTTTTTCATTTTGTTACCTAAGAAAAAATACATGTGTCGGGTAATTTTATTTTCTGTTTGTTAACAAATTCAAAATCTACAACAAAGGTGTTTGTATAACAGAGTAACAGAAATGATTTAATTATACATTCAAATAAAAATTGCAAATATTTATTATAATTGTAAACATATAGCTCTAATTAATAAAATTGTATTCACTAATCCTAAAATCAGAAACGCCAAGCTAAAAGTTAAAATCATATTGGTTTATTTTTTCCTCAACTTTTATTGAGCTACAAGCTACAAATTTGTAACAAGCATCCTTGTTACATAGTCAGCTATAGGCATTATGTCTTAGTTGCTTTCATATTAAATCATCATTTGTCTACAATTTTGACTTACGAATTATTTCTCCAATGTGATTCTCCCAACTGTTCTCATGCCGGAAACTATCATATTATATTCAAGTACAGAATAGTAATAAGGTCAACTATGTACACGGTTCGAGGAGTTAAGTTAGCCTGTGTTTGGCCTGGCCTAAAAGTTAGGCTTTTTAGTTTTTTTTTGCAAAAAAAACCACTTGATTTGCCTTAGCTTGATTTTTTGGCTTTTTTCTCTCATAAAAAAGTCATGATTTGACATCTACTTTTATCTAAAAAAGTCAAAAAATTTAAAAATCACTAAAAAAAACTAGTCCAAACACATGCTTATTAATTGGGATATATACTAAACGTTTTGTTTTTATATAATAAATTTTGATATTTATATATTATTGTATTTTATTGAGAATTTATATGAACAATATTTATACTGTATTATTTATTTAATGTTATGCATGTGTGTCATATATTCTATATAGTAGATATTCTGATGTGTAGAGCTTGATTTACACACAGAATACCAAATTATTGATTTTTATAGAATAAAATTTTTTTATTTATAATCATAGATGAAATTGGACACACAATCAGTAGGACTGTAGTACAGTGTTTTAATAGGCCTATCTTGATTATAAGGTATCGTATAGTTTCAACTTATTGTGCTAGTAAACTTTGTGCGTATTAAACAAAACCATGTAGGTAATCTTATACTAACTGTTTAAAATAATCAATATTTCATGGTTATAATGAGTGCTTATATTCTTACTTTCAAAATAATTAATATGCACATATTTAGTGTTTGTTATTTTGATTCATAAAAGAGTGATGTCTTTTATGGGTCAATAAGCTCGGTAAATTGGATAACGATGCGTGTATGGTAAATATTAATTATTAACGAAATCTACGTTCTAGTACAGGAAATGATGATACCCCTTAAGAAAACTTACAAGTTTTGATTATGACAAATCTTGCAGGTAGATTTTGTATCCGACATATTAATTAAGTTGAAAGTTTTAACGAAATTATAAGTGGTCGATTAAATAAAATTATTAGTAATTTAATTTAATTGATGGGTATTTGTAATTCTTAATGTGGGGAAATAAATAAACAATTAATAACATAGATCTTGAAATTTGTTTTTAAGATAAGATCAGAAGTATAATTATTTGGTATGAATTATAATTTACGAAATTAGAAATTTAGTTCGGATTGAAATAGATATTTCTAATTATATAAGGAGCCCAAATCTTATTTACTCCTAAGATCCCTGCCATAACCTATATATATGCGTCATAACCCTCGTAGTAGCTAGGATTTTTTGATATTTTTGTAATATTGAGAAGAGGCAGCCGGAATAAGGTTATATCAAGAAATTCAGAGCCCGTTTTCTATTCTTGATTGGGCATGTGGGAATATAATAGAAGACTCGAAGTGCAGTCCAATTCCTGCTCGTGGGCATCCATTCGACATATTATTGTTGTAGTGCTGAGACGAGATCAAATTAGAGAGATCTCGAAAGTATAATCTTTACTTCGCCGAGATAGTGTTTTTATTGGGTTCTCATCATTTTCATTCGATATAATTTGTATGCACTATCATTGGTTCGTATGGATTCGTTTTCCCTAACAATGATATCAGAGCCTCTTTAAAACAGCATTTGGATTAAACTGAACCATGTTGTCTATAAAAATCGATCCATGAATATTACGGGGTTTGGGTAGAACTAGAATTGTGCTAACTTTTGTTTCGCAGCGTTCTGTCCTGGTTTTATGGTCACACGGATTATATTTTTTTTATTGTTTTCCGTGATGTTTGTTCGTGGTAGTTATTTAATATGTGAACTCCGACTTGGAGGTATAGAATCTATTGTAACTTCTTTTTCTCGTAACATATGAATGTGAACTTCTGATATGGAGACATAAGATCAGTTAATGTAATTCTAACATGTTTTGTCTGTGAAGAAAAGGCCGTAGGTCTCGACATGATGAAACAGTCACCGATCTAGGGTTTCAACATGGAGAGAAGACCATAACCCTAACAGCAAGTTGAAGGCGTCGAACCCCGTGTTGCGCATGGCAAATAAGGATGCCTCATGATCAAGAGGCAACTCGAAAAACCCTAATTTTTATATGACCATAATAGCCGTGATATATTTATTTTATAACATGTGTGTATGAATTTTATTATAATGTAAATGTTTAATTGTTGGACAAATGGATAATTATATTTCATATACGTCATATATTTGCCTATGTGTTTAATTTATATAAATTCATAACTACAAAATTATTTATATATGTGATGTTGAAAAATAAAACTAAATTTTTTATTTTTTTAAAAAATTTATTTTTCATAAATTATGAGAATTTAAAATCTTATTAGTTATACATATATCTTAACACATAAAGATTGAATAATTCAGAATCTTTGTGACATGTTATTCATTTTAAATTATAAATTTATCAAAATTAAACATTTTTTATAATCATCACTAAATCTTTTTAATAACTAAGTAGGTGAGAAAATTTATCATGTATAATGGCCTCCATCACTAGTTTGTAGATAATATAACTAATTTTCTGTGTGGGCCTTAGCACTTTCCCCCCTGTCAAACAAAATTAATTATGAAATTACCAGTAGAAACCCTCCTTAAGGGTTAATCTTGGATAAATTTTTTATGTGCATCATTTCTCTACCTGAAGAGTTCATTACAGGACAATTGATCTGAAATTGAGAGATGGTATACACTTGGCTATAAGTAATAGTATACTCTCCATCTGAGTCGTTACTATTATTTATGAAACCAAAGCTAAGTCACTTATTTAATTTTACTTAGTACGGTCTGTTGTCTATATAGTAAAATTAAGAGGCAATGGCCTTTCTGGATAAATGATGAATCGTAGACAATCTTTCCATCGAGTCTGATATTCACGATGTGCTCGGCTACTAGTAAGTTCTTTTAAAAATGGAAGAAGTAACCAAATTTTAAAAAGAATTCAAAATTTTATTACTCATCATAATTTTATTTTAATTATGCGATTTTTAGGTTTTAATATGACTTTCAATCCACTCGTCACTATACTAAAAAAAACTAACTTGACCAAATTATATTAACTGAAAAAGAAATTTGGATATTGTTCTAACTGTAGAGGAGTACAAATATGTGTTCACCAAGATTTGTCCACCAAAACCCGATGAGGGGGCAACCAAACAAGAAGCCTAGCCTTATCAAAAGTGGCAAAAGGCTGATCAATGGTCATGAAATCTCTGAGAACATAACTATGGCTAAAGGCACCCTAATAAAGTATCACGTTCTGAAGATGATCAATTTTCTGAATGAACTAGAGATCCTTGGAACTAAGATCAACGGAAAGGTCTAGGTCGATATTATACTCTAATCGCTGCCTGAGTTCTTTAAGCAATTCTGCCTTAATTACAACATGAACAAACTATATTTTAATTTGGCAAAACTATATAAAGAACATTAAGTAGTTGAAGGCATCTTTATAAAACCAATTAGTGTAGAGACTCGGTACATGTTTATTTTATTTTTCATATTTTCGATAAGAAAAGCGACCAAAATAAATTTGGGCATAAGGCTTATTAAATTTTTGTTCGTTAAAGATTGAATTAATAATATGTGAAGGTAAAATTAAAGTACACGGTGATAAATGATATTATTATGGTTGTGTTAGTGGAAATATTCAAATTTTAAAATGTGAACAAAGTTAGAGGATTGAGTAAAAATTTAAGTAAATTTTAAAGAATTCGGTTCAGGAGTCACTGCTCGAGCGGTGGGGGTCCGCTCGAGCGGACTATCGGGAAAAGCTCAGAAAATTCTAGAACATTGGAGAAAGGTTGGGAGTATTTATATACATATATATATGTATATATTGAAAGAGAGCCCTCCTGCCCACGTCTCCCATTTCTGTTCTCCTCCTCTTCTCCGCTTCTTCCTTTTAGTGAGAGAAACCCAAACCCCATAAGAAACCCTAACCCTCTACCATGGAAATTGAAGGATTAAAGCTAGATCGAGACCAACTAAGGATGAAAATCAAGTTTTGGAGCAAGGAGGTGGGAGATAAAGCACCAAGGAGCCAAGATCTCTTGAAATCCAAGCCCTATGAGGGAGAAATTTGAGGAATATCAAGATTTTAAGCAAATCCGAGGTAAGATCTAGATTTTCTCGTATGTTTGCTAAGATTTGGGTTGATATTTTATTTCTATGTGTAAAAATTGAATTGATTTCAAGCTTGATAGATAGATTAATTGGTTTGATGGGAATGAGGTTTTTGAGAAAGGATTAACCTTGATTTTGAGATATTACTACACAAATGGGGTTTATGAGACATGAATCCTTTGTTTTTGTGTTGAAAATTAAGACTAGAAACGTGTTTGGTGATGATTTAAGGGTATTTGATGATGATATAAGGGTATTTGAGGTAGAAACACAAAACAGGGAAAAATATGAGGTTTTCTTGGGCGATAGCGCGCTCGAGAGGAGCCCTGTCCGCTCGAGCGCTCACATGGCAGAAGATTGGGTGCTCAAGCGCCCGACATCCGCTCGAGCAAACTGACTGCGCAGGGCCAACTTTGTTTGATCATATCTCCCTCATCCGGACTCTAGATTGGGTTGTTCTTATACTCAAACCGAAACCCCGGAAGTCCTCTTTCCAACAAGACTACTCTCACAAAAAATTCTTTTTGTGAAAAAAGTTATGATCAAATTAATGAGGGTATCTCAAAATTTCAAAATTATTTTTCACCCATTTTTAGCCAAATATTTTGGAAAAATGTATTTTCATTAATGTTGACCCTTTTTACTAAATTTCTAATTCCTTGAGCTAATGACACACCTATATATTTACCTAGATTGAGTTGAGAGGCATGCATAGATCCTATTGGTTGGGCTTTCCATTACAATAAAAGTGAGTTTCAAATTGATAGGTATATATATACATGGTGGGTGTTTTCTTTTAAAATAATGTGATCTTTTGCTATCAATCTTGCGTTAATGATACTTGGTGACATTGTAGTGACGATGTGAACTATGAGAAACTATATAATGAAATTATTAACTTGAATTGAAAACCTATGGTTGAATGTGGGATATGCATAATGAGGGGTTGCGGTCCTATGGTGAAAGCCCGCTAAGGTTCATGCATGATGAGAGGTTGCGGTGCTGTGGTGAAAGCCTGTAAAGTTTTACATTCAAAGGTTAAATGTGAAAATTGAGCACTTAATTTTAGTGAACCGTGTGGATTGATGTGAATTAAGTTGGCTTGACGAGTCTGCAGTGAAAGACCAAAAACTTGGGCAAGATGGGGACCACGTGCCCACGGGTTAGCCTCCAAAACGTGGTATTGTGTCGTGGTGAGTTATAGAGCTATCTATTACCCAATGGCTTCGCGTAGCCTATTGAGATTAATAGGGTGGGATTTCTATAAGCTGCACCCAATGACGGTTCATTAAAGGTAATAAGGTTTTGTGAAAATCAAGAAATAAAATGAGTAATTTATGGATGGAAAAACAAACGGATAAATGGAGAGTAATTTGTGTGCGTGGGTGTGTGTATTAAAAAGAAGAAATGACTTGGTAAAAATGTGCATTTTTATTTCGGTTACACCCATCACACATCACAAATCATGCATTAGATATAAGTTAATTTTTATCCTACGAGCTTCAGTTCAAGTATATATGTCCAACACATTTTAGGTTCCGAAGAGCGGGGTGACACCAAAGTTGTGGAAGGTTTTGGGAAGGGCCAGTAGATGGAGCTATAATGTCATTTGTTATTTTTGTTCTTCTTGTACATTAAATAAGAAAGTGATGTAATGAAAAGGGATAGCTAATGTGGTATGTACTCTAAACATTGTGGTAAATAAGGAAATGTAATTCTGAAACTTGATTCGTTCAGTTAAATCTTTTGTATGATGTGTACAATATTTTCTTAGTTCTTGGGCATTACTTTTGGATTTAAGTTATATATAAACTATTTT
Source organism: Heliamphora exappendiculata (assembly GCA_034768845.1). NCBI lineage: Eukaryota > Viridiplantae > Streptophyta > Magnoliopsida > Ericales > Sarraceniaceae > Heliamphora > Heliamphora exappendiculata. Next base: position 29,954 of record JAOTRH010477364.1, read on the forward strand.
GGGGGTTGGTTCATGGACCCGGGCTTGGGTTGTGACAATTAGTGTTCTTATTACTGAAAAAGGTTTAACTTCTAAGCCAAAAGGGAAGATGACGTAGAAAAAGATTTAAAAACAAGGTTCAGCTTCTCAGTCAATTCATGGGCCTTAGGCTGGAGTGAAAAAGCCTAAGGGCAAGTATTTGTACTGCAATCAGATAGGACATTAGCAGCAGCATTGTCTAGTTTATCTCAGTAAGGTGAATAATCAAGGTAAATTTCATTTACTAGTTGTTGAGACATGCTTAGCGGTGTTATCTATCGACACCTTAGTGTGTAGATATGGAAGCTACTAATCATGTTTGTAATTCTTTGTAGGGGCTCTATGAAACTAGACGACTATGTGATGGAAAGACCTATCTATATATGGGCTATAATACAAAGTAGTAGCTGTTGTAGTCAGAGATGTTACTCTTAGTTTTGGTAGAGATAAAACTTTAATTTTAAAAGATTTTCTTTATGCACATTTTATTAGAAAGAATTTAATTTCAGCTTCTAGATTGGTAAATGAGGGATATTTGATTTATTATCATAACTTAGTAGTTATTAAAGTTAATAAGCATGTCTCTAGTTTATTGGTAGATGATCTTTATATTATTACTCTTATCTCTCCAATACTGCAACTCAAAGAACTAAATAACACTAATAATTTACCATATAAGAGAAAGCAACCTTCTATAATAAATCAAACGTATCTATGGCACTCACGCTTAGGTCATATTAATTTAAAATAGATTACAAGATTTATTGAATGGACTATTAGGTTCATTAGAAGTAAATGCACTTATAGTCTGTGAATTATGCTTAGAAAAGAAAATGATCAAGCGGCCTTTTTTGGCCAAAGGTTATAGAGCCAAAAAAATCATTAGAATTGGTTCACTCTGATTTACGTGGACCTATGACTATCTAGGCTAGAGGTGGCTTTGAGTATTTTTATCACTTTTATTAATGACTACTCAAGGTATGCATACATTTATTTGATGCACCGTAAGTTCAAATGCTCCCGTAACAACTATAAAGCAATCCGAAGATGCTCCTCATGCACCTCCTCTGATGGTGAATATGTTCTGGTTGGTATACTAAAAATCATATTTTTAGTATTTAATTTTATTTGAATAAAATTAATTTTTTCATTTTATGAGAATCTTTATGAGCAATGTATGTATATCATTTCTTAAATATGCATGGATGTCTGATATTCTGTATAGTATTTAATCTGGTGTGTAGAGTACGGCTTGCACACAAAAGATCAGATTTTAGGTTCTTACAGAATATAAGTTTTATGTTCACAGTTTAGATGGAAATGGGCATACCATTGATACAACTGTAGTATAGAATTTTAGTAGGCCTGTCTTGGTTACGAGAAACAAATAATAGTGTCGTCTATTGTTCCAACTCTCTGTGCTAGTACACTTTATGTGTATTGAACAGAACATTTGAGATAATTAATTTTATACTGACTATATAAATTAATTCACATTCTAAGATTATTATGAATAGTGCTTATTCTCTTAATTCTGAAATAATTATTGATTTGCATATATTTAATTTTTATTGTTTTGATTTATTAGAGAGTGCGATATTATATAGGTCTATATTCCCGATGAGCTGGATAGCGGTATTATTTATTTGACAAATATTAATTATTGACGGAATCTACGTCCTGAAAGATCGGGATTGATGATACCCCCTTAAGGAAGCATATAAGTTTTGACCGGGTTAAACCCTGCAGGTGGATTTAATAATCCGACGGTCAAATAAGTTAAGCGAAAGGGTTTAAAGAATATAAAGATGCCAATAAATTAAATTGTCAGTAATTAAATTTAATTGGCGAGTACCGAGAATCTTAACGTGTGGAGAAATGGTAAGCATTTAATAACATGAGCTCAATGTAAGAAGGTTTTGAGATTATGGGTCATAGTGCAATTACAGTTCTTTGGTGGTGTGAACTGTAATTTAGTATTTTATGAAAATTACAGAAACCACTGCATCTTTCCATAATTGCAGAAACCGCTGGTAGGTATCTGTGTTTCACTGGAAATCTTACTCATAATTACTCCCAGGTCCCTACTATAGCCCTATTTATATGCATGTAGGCTGAACCAATTTTTGATGATTTTATATCATTACTATTATGATATTATTTTTGTCTTTTAAGATTTAAATATATCGGAGTTCTACTGGTACGAGTTCTCGGAGGATCGTATCCCACACTACGTTCAAGGATCGCATAAGAAAATACAGTAGAAAATCTGATTGGAATTTCAACTCAGAATCAAATCGTAGTTGAAGAATAGATCGATAAAAGGTATTCTTCTAAATTAACTTTGGTTGCACAAGTTTATTTTTTTAATCGTTCGACGTCAAAAATTTTATCTGGAGCCCATTTCGGCGTTTGTCCATCTAGTTAATATTTTTTTTACCGAAAATCGTTTTTAAAAACAATAATCTTGACAGAATTGCCTCCAACAGAATAAATGAGAATGTCATCCACCAATACCACCACAAATCGATCAAGGTATGGATGAAAGATGCGCTTCATGAGATCCATGAATGTCGTCGGTACGTTAATCGGTCCAAATGGCACGACTACAAACTTAAAATGCCCATAACGGGTGCGGAAGGCCGTCTTTTGAATATTCTTTTCCTTGACTCGTAGCTGACGATAACTTGATCTCAAATCTATTTTGGAGATGCAATATGAACCCTTCAATTGATCAAATGAGTCAACGATACGAGGCATATGGTACTTGTTCTTAACGGTCACGTGGTTCAACTTACGATAATTGATACAAAGGCATAGGGATCCAACCTTCTTCTTTGCAAACAACGCCGGTGCATGCTTTCCAAGGCTACACACTAGGACGGATAAAACCTTTATCCAACAACTTTTGAACCTGCACCTTCAACTCTACTAACTTGGCCGGTGCGAAACGATATGAAGGCATAGAAATGGGGGCAGTCCTCAGAATGAGGTTAATGGAAAACTCAACCTCTCGCTGTGGCGGAAGCTTAAACAAATCATCCGGGAAAACATCCAAAAACTTACAAACAACGGGAGGAAGCTCCCCACGAGTGGAGTCGATCTTCTCATAGACAAGGCGAAGAAAAGGAGGCTAAAGCTACCGCGGTCTTGCAAACTATGATGTCTAAGCGCAAAGTCGTCATCTGGAACACCTACAAAATGAAAGGAGTCTTCCTCTGGTATACAAACAAACACTTATCGCCAATCACAATCGATAAAAATGCGAAAGGTTGCCAACCAATCCATCCCCAATATGATATAGAACAAAGTCATATCGAGCACGATGAAATCGAACACTAAATGGCGGTCGGCTATCTCCATCTCACATGCTATAAAAACACGTCCTAACACTATAGTCCCACCAATCGGTGCCTCTACACATAGGGCACTACCCAAGATGTTTACCTCTAGCCCCAATGCAAATGCAAATGCAAATGTAGATAAGATGAATGAATGTGATGCTCCGATGTCAACAAGACCACTAGCCCAAGAACGGTACACTAGAAAGGTAACTCAAATGATCAACGATTGGCTGTGGCATCTAGCACAGCAGGTGCCACTGAAGTACTGGGCTCCACGAGGGCGTACACTCATCCCTGATTCCCCTAATTCTGCCCACTGCTCCCCTAGCTCCAAACCGTCACACTGACTAGGCTGAAATAGCTCCTCTTGCGATCCTTGCTGATTGCACTCCCGATTACTGATGTGACTAGCCATTGCCCTGTCGTCCCTTAGACGCCTGCCCCTGCTATGCTCCTGAAGTACTTTGTACATTCTCTCCCCAAGGGCAGTCCCAATGCATGTGACTCGCTTGGCCGCACTAATAATAAGAAAATGGGGCCTTTCACCGAGTCTGACTTTGTTACTTTCCATGTTGTGGGCACTCCATAACATGATGTCCCGGCTATTTTCACAAGAAGCAAACTATCTCTTGACACTCAGAACATTCGATGAAGCGATAGATGGCGCGGGTGCCGAACGTGGCTGTAGCTATGATCCCGTAGGATAGAAAATTGGTCCTATTAACTTTTTCCTCTTTAACTAGTGCCCCTATAATTACACACTACAACCCACTTGATGTGACTTGCCTTCCCTAATCTTGCGGCTCTCTGTCATTGCATTCTTAATCCGAATAGGGGCCTCCACGAATTTTAATTTTATGATAGGAGATGTGTTCATTTGTTAGTATTCATGAGATGTGTAACTTCTATAAGTTCTGGAATAATGATATTTAAGTATAAAACACATGCATGCAAAGAATATGGGCCATCTCTTGACATACCATGAACTAGGAGGCTAGGACACATGTAGGCCTAATTTTAGAGCATTTTTAACTCTCTGCCCTGATTTTGAAAAACTCATAACTAAATATAAAAAACTGATCTAAGTGTGTTCTTTATATCCATACCTAGGTTTTGATGTTATCTTTTATACAAAATTTTTTGAACCGATTTGAATGAGTAGAACTCGAGATATAACATTTTTTTCAAAGTGTGTTAGTTTTAAACTAGTTAATATTGTAGACCTAAAAACCCTAGTTTAAAACGAGATCTAAGCTTAGTTCAAAACATGAAAGTTGTCGACAACATGTATGTCTTACTATCCACCAAAAAGGACCCCACAATATTGAAAGTTGATAGGTCAAGATACCTCTAAAAATCACTACAATGGATCTGCGAGTAACAGAACCTTCTGTCACATGTTTTTGTGTATCCAAAAACCCATTTGTTTAGTAACTTACTCTAAACGTGGTCTTTATGAAAAGTGTAGGTAACATATTTATCTAGTGGTTGTCCAAAAATCAGATCCAACAACCACTGGATGATCCCCCAAACTATTTTTAAACCCTTTGTTGTAAACAAGTTCTGCTGTGTTTTTTATAACTGACTGAACCTAATTTACAAAGTGACTTATGTTCCTAACTTGTTTCAAACAACTACTGTAAGCACTATTCATGAGACCTGTAGGGGATATATTAAAATAGAACATATCTAAAAACCAGACCTGTAGGACCTGTTTTGATACCCTAAAACTGAGACCAACTGAGACCCTTTTTTTGTACTTTTTTTGTAAAATGCTAAACTATTTTCACTTCTATGAATTTATTCGCTTATATTTCTTAGGATTTGACCTTAGTGTTAAACACGAAAGTTGTAGAAAATATTTTTATCTAACTGGTGACCAAAAACCAGAACTTAACTCCAAGTTTAAGTACCTTAAAACACTGTTGTCCTTTTTTAATTAGTACTTAAAAGCTTACCCTTAAGTTGTTAAGTGTGTGATTGAACATGCCTTGGTTGTGAAGCTTGATGTTTGTGTTTCAATTGATTTAGACTGGATGATTAATGTTTTACAGTGATTATATGATGATTAATGTTGTTAAGTGTCCTTTTTTACTGTAACTTATGCTTCATATGCGTGTACTTAGTGCTTTAATGAGTTGTATCATATGCTATGCCATGCTATAAGTTGTTATATTTGAGATGCATGTTGTACACCATGGGTACTGTCACACTTACATCTTGGCATGTAGGAGTCCATTCTGTATCTACCATTGTGGGTTGTGATATGTTGAAGTTGTTCTCTTTCTCGGTTCTGAGTCTAGGGTGTCCTTGGTTACTGGGTTATAATTGTTTTAGGATGTATTCCCTGTGAACACCCTAGGCGTGTTCCCGGTGTTGGAAATTGTTTACCATGGAAATTATTGGGCACCACGGGTTCGTCGCTAGTGTTCTAGTTTCGATGGTATAGAATTTGGGTTGATACCGGTGAAGGCATCACGAGTCTTAAGGTGGGTGACTCTGTAATACGTCCAGTAGGGCAATGACAACAAGTCCCTGAGGCAATGATAATAAGTCCCTGCGGGCAATGATAATAAGTCCCAAAGTGGCACTAGGCCCCATGCCATTGTGATTGAATAAAGCAGTTGCAGTATGTAACTGAGTGATGTGGTTATTACTCCCAACGAGGCGCGATGATAACTTTTGTGATCAATGCCCATAAAGTCTACTATGGTAATTACCGGCATGAAATTCATGTTATGTTCTAGATGTATGTTGGGTTGGACATTCACATTGCACTCATAGCATCACATCCTTGCATGATTATTCACTTGTCTGCTTACCATGATATAAATGTCAAATTTTTCTATCTCCTTGATTTTTATATGTTCTAAGTGTTGAATGAAATGTGCTGTGGTAAATTTTGTGTCATGTGATTGGTTAGAAAGTTTAAAGTATTTTATTCTAGATTTTGGCTCATGACATTTGTGCCACAGGTGAGGAAAAGAAAATCTTTGAAGAAGGAATCCTATAAAAGAAGAAAGCTAAGAATACCAAGGTGAGTTCTAGGAGCAAGTGGATCCCGACGATACTTGCTGAAGATTTAAGTCTTTTCTTTCGTTTCTTTTTGTTTAGTTTCCAGGCGCATATTGTAATTTTTGTAAATTTCTTGTGAAATTGTAAATGTTTATGTATTTTTGTTAGCTCGGAACTCTTAATGATGCAATACTTATGATGCATATCTTTAAATGAATGGCTAGAATATCCGTATTATTTATATTTATATATGTCCCAACGTACCTGAAAGTTAGGACGTCACACAACCCATGCAGACATACCACTCGAGCGGTGTAAGGACCGATCGAGCAGTCCTGCCCAGAAAGAAAACAACTTTATGCCATAATGCCTGACAGGACCGGGATTGAAACACACATGCACATCTAAGCCAACACATGCACAAAGCATATAAAAACATACTTTTCTATATCAATTAAAATGATAACCAACATGTCACATATATACATTACAAACCCAAAAGGAACTGGATCTCACAACTCTTTCCCCTTAAGGAATTTTGCCCCCAAAATTCACCATATGATAAAGAAGAAAACAACTCTGGATACCTAGCATGGACTTCGGAGTCAAGCTCCAACGTAACTTCCTCGACACCATGATAAATCCACAAAACCTTAATATAAGCAATAGTTCTCCCTCTCAACACTTGTTCCTTCGTATTCACAATCCTCACAGGTCATTCCTCAAACAATATGTTCTCGTCCACTCGCAACGTAGCCCAATCCAAGATATGTGATGGGTTAGGTTCGTATTTCTGAAGCATGGAAACATAAAACACATTGTGCACAGATGACAACTGAGGAGACAAAGCTTGATGGTATGCCACCTCTCCAATCCTCTCAAGGATTTTAAATAGCCTAATAAAACGCGGCGACAACTTCTCACTACGGCCAAATCTCGTCGAACCTCAATGTGGCGAATCCTTTAAAAACATGTGGTCCCCCACCTCAAACTCTAAAGACCTCCACCTTTGATCTATGTAATTTTTCTAATAACTTTGGGCCATCACCAAATGTTGGAAAATCATGGTAGTCTTTTCTGTTCTTTCTCGCACCAAGTCGGGTCCCAAAACTGCTGCTTCTGTCGCATCTATCCAACATATCGGCGACCTACATGGCCTGCCATACAAGACCTCAGAAGGTGCCATCATAATGCTAGATTGATAGCTATTATTATATGCAAACTCTGCCAACTGCAAATGATCCTCCCAAGACCCAAAAATTGAGTACACAAGCTCTCGACATGTCCTCCAAAATCTGTATAATATGTTCAGATTCATCATCTATCTGAGGATGAAAAGAAATACTGAAAAGCAGATCCATCCCCAAAAGCTACCTAAAGACTCTACAAAAGTGTGATGTAAAGAGCGAGTCTCGGTCAGAAATAATAGATACGGGTACTCCGTGTAACCAAACAATCTTACCAACATACAACTTACTCAACGTATCCATAGAATCCTTCACTCGTATGGGAAGAAAGTGCGCAGACTTTGTCAGTCTATCAACCATGACCTAACTAGCGTCATGTCCCTTAGGCGTTCTAGTAAGTCCAGATATAAAATCCATCGTGATGTTCTCCCACTTCCATTCTGATACTGGCAATAGTTGTAGCAACACTGTTGGCCTGTGATGTTTTGCCTTCACTTGCTGACAAGTGAAGCATCGAGAAACAAACTGAACTACATCCCTCTTCATTCCCATACACCAGAATTGACGACACAGATCATGATACATCTTAGTGCCTCACGAGTGCACTACAAGATGAAAATGGTGGAAATCATGTAACACATTACCACGGCATGACTCTGGCACAAACACTCTCCTTATAAATCTCATACTCTGATCTGGGCTCACCACCCATCCTTTAGTGTCTTCCCCACTAGCAACACGAGCCCATAACATCTGAGCTTCCTGATCTGTCTGTTGAGCCTCTAAAACACGGGCAATCAACATGGGTAGCAAAACCACTGAATATAAGATCGCACCCTCCTCTATCTCCCTGAGGCACAAATCAAATGCACCAACCTCCTCGAGCATGTCCCACTCTCGCATGGCAATGGAAGCTAATGAACCATGAGATCTCCTGCTAGGAGCATCGTCCACGACATTGGCTTCACTGGATAGTTTTGTTCATGAGTCTATTCGTGAGTCCCCAACCACAGCCAACTCCAAGTCATATGTCGAATAGTTCTATTCGTGAGTCTCAACTATCGAGATTCGTAAGCCTCGACCTTACCCTCCTGCATTAAGACACACCCTAAGCCATTATGTGACGCATCACAATACACTTTGTAACCCAAATCTCATTCCGAAATAACTAACATTGGCGCACTCGTCAATCTCTTCTTTAGCTCCTAGAATGCCAACTCACAAGGCTCACTCCAAATGAACTTAACTCCCTTCCGCAAAAGGAGAGTTAAGAAAAATCTTTTATAAATCGTCAGTAATAGCCTGTGAAACCCAAAAAACTATGGATCTCAAACACATTCTTCGGTCATTTCTAACTCATCACTACATCACTCTTTGAAGAATCCACAAATACTCCACCCCCCATTACCACATGCCCAAGAAACTTCACCTCAGGTATCTAGAATTCACACTTCTCAAATTTTGCATACAATTAATGTTACACCAAAAGCGGTAGAGCAACACGTAGATGCTCTTCATGTATCTTCCTCAATAATGAGTAGATAAGAACGTCGTCTACAAATAGAACCATAAATCTGTCAAAATATAGATGGAATATGCAGTTTATCAAATCCATGAATGCTATAGGAGCATTTGTAAAACTGAACGGCGTAACCAAAAACTTGTAATGACCGTAACGAGTTTAGAAGGCGGTCTTCGCTGTATTCCCTTTCCTGATCCTCAACAAGTGATACCCTGACCTCAAGTCAATCTTCAAAAAATAACTCATACCTTCTAATTAATCAAAAAAATCATCAATCATTGGCATAGGATATTTGTTTTTCACCGTTATTTTATTCAGTTTACGATAATCAATACACAATCTAAAGGACCCATCCTTCTTTTTCGCAAACAAAGCTAGAGCTCCCCACGGTGACGTACTCATACAAATCCCTTACTAGCAACTACTGAAGCTGTACCTTATGCTCTCGCAACTCTGTTGGTGCAAAACGATAAGATGGCGTCAAAATAAGAGCAATTCCCAAAACAAGATTGATAGAAAACTCTACCTCATGACTCAGTGGAAACTCAAATAGATCGTTAGAAAAGACATCTAGATAATCACAAACCACGGGGAAAAATCATCCTAATCACCTACGAAACAAAAATAATAACCCTCAGGTATACAAATCAATAGCCTCTGTCGATCACAATCGATATAGGCACGATAGCTAGTTAGCCAATTCATCATTAGGATAATATCAAATGTGGTCATGTAGAGAATGATAAAATCAAACTCTAAATAGCGGTCGACGACCCCTAACTCACAGGATCTATAGACTCATCCCAACATCATGTTCTCACCGATTGGGGTCTCTTAACACAACGTGCTACCCAACGAGTCTATCTCCAACCCCAAAGCAGATGAGATAAAGAAATGTGATGCTCCCATGTTGATAAAAATAATGGCCCATGAACGATACACTAAGAGAGTACCTCTAATGATTGAAGTAGTCGTTGCGGCATCAAGCACAATTAGTGCCTTAGAGGAACTAGGATCTGTGAGGGCATACACTTGATCCTGTGGTCTCTTAGTCTGTCCACTATAGCCCTGTGCTGCAGGCAATCGCACTGACTAGACTAAGGCACCCCCTTCTGTAACCCTAAAAGTCTGGGCTGTTGGCTGTTGCTACTGGTAAGTCTGTTGTCCCTGAATTGGCTGAACAAGTGGTGCGCCTGTTGTGCTCTATGCACTCCCTCCCTGAGGGTAGTTCCTACGAAAAAACCTCGGTAGGCCACACCTAAAACAAACTGGTGGTTCTCTCGGTTAGGATTGAGCAGGTATTGAACTCTAAAACTGTCCCTTATGTGGATAATTCGTCGCACGATGCCCTGGGTGCCTGAACCAAAAATAAATGAGCTTCCTCATTTCTGACCTTTTTAATGAAGCCACCGAGGGTACTGGTGTAGAAAACTACTGCTGTGACCCAGAAGGATGAGGACCATGGCCAAAGGACCTTTGCCTCTTGTTGGAGCACCCACCTGACTGTGCCTCTCACTCAATATGTTCTCAATGGTGACTGTTGATTCCTTCATCTCTCTGAAGACACGTAGTCTCAATCCTACCACCCATTTCCTAATCACGGGGCTCAAGCCCCTTTTAGACCTCTCCGAGCATAGCTTGCCAATAGATGCACAGTCTTGAGCGAAGGGGGACAAGGTGGTAAACCTCCCCTCATACTGTACAACACTTTGTGCTCCATAAGTGAGGGAAAAGAACTCGTCACAATAAAGATCCCTCGAGGACTCAAGAAAGTATTTCTCTAGAAATACCTACGTAAAAGCATCCTATGTACCTTCCACCATGGTTATAGTAAGCTTCTACCACTCATGGGCATCACCCCTCAGTTAAAAAGTAGCGAATGTAACTCTCAAATTGTCCTTGACAATCTACAACGTATAAAGGATCCTTGTCACAAGCTCCATCCATTCTATGGCCACCTTGGGATTAGGATCCCCAACAAAGATAGGAGGATCAAGATGCTGGAACTCACGCATTGTAGTAGTCACCTTCGGCTCGGGTACTCTCGCTCCTCCCCTAGCAGCCTCAGCTAGTTGACAGATGGAACCCACAATCTCACGTAGTTACTATACCCCGTCTACTGGTCCTTAGGGAGCATTAGCATCCCCAACATCAGGGATTGGCACATCTCCTTGGCCTAAACCATGACCACGACTTCGACCACGGCCTCGGCTTTAACCACGGCCTCATCCTCTTTGCGCTGACATAACTTCTATATGAAAAAAATATTGAACATAACAACATAAGATTCAACTCATCATGTTATTACCGACATATGCCACATAATCATGCTAACACTTAGCCATTTAAAAATATGTAAACAAATTTCACATACCGAGGAGCACCGACAAGAGTGACTAGTCAATTTGAGTAACTTACTTAGATTCCTCGCTAGAAGGCACATCGACCAAACACATTTGTAAGTTGACTTTCAAGTTTGTTAATTTAAAAGCCCGAAATCATGACTAATCAATCCTAAGATCCAACCTCCATGCTCACGTAATACACAAAATCCTCATGCTCAACAGGTTATCATTCTCATGTTATTAAAACATTTAAACACATGCAATCAAGCACAGGCAACCATCCTCACAGGGCGATGCAACCTCTCCCACGGCTCTTAGGTATTCGAACCTAGAGCTCTGATACCAAGTTGTTACGCCCCAAAACCCAGATCACACGAACCACCTAAGAAAACCTGTTTTGAGATACCAAGATCCATCAAAACCACCCGAGCCCGAACGAGTCTAAGAACGTAAACAAAAGTAAACTTAAACCTTTGAAAAATGCACTTTTGAGGATTTATTTTATGTAAAAGAAGAAACCAAAAGAGTAAGATCGAATCCCCCAGGAGCCAAGGTTTAAAAACAAAATAATTGAAATTTTCAATTTTTGCTTGGACCGCTCAATCAATCTAAAGACTGCTCGAGCGGTCCTTGCCTGCACACTACTTTTTCAATAGCCTACAAAACAACTGAGGGTTCACATTGACTGCTCGATAGACTGCTAGAGTGATCCATCGAGCGGTGTGACTTTGGACCATTTTTTAAAACTCAACTTTTCACACCCAACACTCAACCATTTTTCCCAACTTTTTTGAAAACCTTCAAGGCATAAAAAAGCCAACTAAAACAAGGATCAAATGCCGCTTGAGGCACAAGAATGATGTTAAACATAAAATCATCCGAAAATGATTTATTAAAATGTTGAAATCAATCAAACAAGAACCGTTTCATATGACTATGAAACTTAAGCAACCAACCTATGGTTCCTCTCATTAACATACAAACATTACATGCATTGATATCAAGGCCCTAACACTTACATAACATATATTTTCAAGTCCGACACATATAACCTCATCACATGATCCATTAACAAAAATGGTAATAACTACCGAATCAATAAAACTAAGAACTTTGTCTTTAGCCACCTCTAGGGCTCCTCATGATCAATCCGTGAGATCAAATTTACCTGAAAGGTTTTAAATTTCACAACGTGAACCAAAGCACAAAAGGAATAGACTAGCATGAATTAAAAGCATAACATGCAATCACATATTGTATAAATAACTTGACTACGCATGTCACAAAATGATTTTTCATCCTTAAAACCACGAGTTTTCATATAATCCAATAGCATCCAAGAGTTCAATAATCACACATAACACATTATTTCCAACTAGGTTTCCACAACCCACGATGTTTTCTATACACTTTGCACTCTTTTACGGTCTTTCACCGAGGGACAAGTACTAACCCAGTTATGTAAATTCTTTATGGTATTTCACCGTAGGACCAAGATCCACCCTAATTATGCAATCCTTTACAGTCTTTCACCATAGGGCAAGCACCTGGCCTAATTAAATAATTCTTTGTGGTCTTTCAACACAGGGCAAACACTTGCCCCAATTAAACAATTCTTTAGCCATACAGAACATTTAAAGGCACTCATTCGTTAACGACACGTTGAAACCATGGCTCAACCCCAAGGATTAGCTCAAAACCTCCTAAAACTATATTTTCACAACATATATGTAAATTGTTTTGATTTTCAAAACCCATCCTTTTGAAAATCACGGACACATACATCCACAAACTTTGTAATAAATAAAGAAATAGGTCTAACATGTTTTTTATCCAACAAAACACGAGTTAAACACAAATTTCATCATTTATAACATTTTAATAGTAAAAAATGCATCTAATGACATGTAACACCCATTCAAAACAAGATAGTCTAGAAATCTACCGTAATGAGTTAAAAGCTCAAAGCTTTAAACACCGATGAAAAACCAAAGTCGCAAAAATGAGTTTCTATCCGGATAAACACGAAGCCCACAACGAGGATATCAACAATCAACTATCGCAACGCCAAAAATGAGGCCCGAAGCAAGCCAAAAGTTACAGAGAAAGCTAAGGTTTTGTTTTTCTTTCAAAAGAGAGAGGAAGAAGCTTGTTCAACAAGATTTGGTTCAAAAACCTAGGCCATGAGCTAACACTTATACAACCCACGCAGACTGACCGCTTGAATGGTCTAAGGACCGATCGAGCGGTCCTGCCCAAAAAGAAAACAACTTTCTGCCACAATACCTGACAGAATTGGGATTAAAATCCACATGCATATCTAAGCCAACACATACATAAAACATATAGAAATATGTTTTTCTATAACGATTAAATGATAACCAATACGTCACATAAATACATTACAAAATCAAAAAGAACTGGGTCTCACATAACCCTTTTCATCCCACAAAGCTCGAATTTTAACATTTTCATTTATAAAATATATTACCCAAATCCATGAATAACACCAACCCAATAACCTAAAATCCTCACATGCATACAAAATATGAGTTTATGGATTTAAAGCCTTACAACACGGGTTATTCCAACCCAAATCACATACAACTGAATATCCAAAAAGAATTATATTTACACTTTCAATTCTCAAAAGATTGTACTATGAGTATGTAATTCTATAAAAAAGAACCGATATGGTTCCTATAAAAATCCACCTCACTCGACGACTTGTTTTATGTGATAACCTAAAATGTGTTTAAACAATATGAGCCAAGACTCGCAGAAAATATATTAAAGATGAGAAAATGCATAACATGCGAGAATGGTTATGTGAAATTCACACATAATTTATCGAAAAGAAACCACTTCTCGTTTTCATGCAAAATCTCGTTCACATAACCGATTTTTCTTATACAAAGCAACCTCCATTCTTATACACAACTCTATCGTTTTAGTCTTTTAATTTCCTTATCATTGAACAATTCCAAGTTCTCAATTTTCCACACACACACACATACGCACATACATCATCCACTTATTTCCCCATCCAAACCAATTCATGGTTTACATTTTAAGTACCAACGCCAAACGAGATTATAAACCCAACGCTACTAGCGACCGGGCCACGCGAGACCCACTAAGTAACGGTGAGTTTTATAACCTGCCATAACTAACGTCTTATTCTCAGTTATTAGCCAATGGATAGGTCACCTAACCTGTGTAATTTTTTGGTCTTTCACTGATGAGCTATTTAAGGTCAACTTAAATGATCCTTGGATCCAAAATCGGTCTTTTTATTTTATCATTTCCAAAATCCTAAACACGAGTCCAATCTAAACATGGTTCCTCTCGTCAACACCCAACACATAGAGTTAACATTTTTAATAATTACCCAACTTTATATATTTCACATATTCGAGTTAAATTAACTCAAAACCCAATAAACCGTCCATGGTTATTACATTTCATGAGAATTCACATGTTTTATTTAAAACTCCCAATTTATCAACTCATGATTTCCTATTTCATCAACGTTCATAGGAATTGTGCACAACTAGGGTAATACCATCACTAATTTGCCAAAAATCAAATCAATTCAATCATTTGAATTTATTAACCCCAAAGCCCCAATTTCTCCAATATTTAACCCAATCCAAAATCCTAACTCATCATTTTTCAATCCATTCATCTCAAACAACAACAACATGATAGAGTCATCTTAAATCATCCACCAATCTAAGATTTAACATGTTTTAACATTAAGCCCTAACCTAGGGTTCCAAAACATAGATTTTGTATGATTTTATACAAATTCTATAAATACAACTCATACACATATATTAATCAATAATAGTTATAGATCCTATCTCTTAGATGATTATCTATACTAATATAATAAGGCAACACCTGAGTTTGGTGATGCCTTAGTGAATTACCTAAAAAGTCCAACAAATACCAATGTTTGTACCCTCACTATTTATTAAACAAAAAGGATAAAATAGTAAAAATACAAAATTTAAACCCCACGTTCTCCCACTAAAAAAATTCCTTCCCCTCTCTCTCTCTCTCTCTCTCTCTCTCTCTCTCTCTCTCTCTCTCTCTCTCTCTCTCTCTCTCTCTCTCTCTTAGGCAGTTATTTTAACTGCTCACCCATTAAACTGCACCCCCATTAATTGCAAGGAAGAAAAACCATTTTAACTCCTTCCTCAATGAACCCAAGACATTGAAAAAGCACTAGCGGAGGAGAAAAGGTGGAAGAAAAGAAAAAATGGCAGCCCTTTCGTTTATCTCTCTCTCTCTCTCTCTCTCTCTCTTCATGTTTTTATATATTTTGAATTTCATTTTTCATATGATTGAATTCTATTTTTTTATGTTTACAGCGGTTGTTTCCAGAGACTTAAATAAGTTAAGGAACCAACGCTATTGAGAGGAGAATTGCGACCGAGGCCGAGAAATCGAAAACCAAGGTCTTTGGCACTGCGTTGTTTTTTTGGTTAAATTCTTTTGTTTTTTTTTTTGGTTTACATTTTCATGTTTGGGTTGTTTTACTCGGTTGTTCTTCTTGGTTTAATTCTTTTGTTTTTTTTGGTTTTACATCTTTATGTCTGGATTGTTTTCCTTGGTTTAATTCTTTTTTTTTTACATTTTTATTTCATGATTTTTCATAGAATTTGTATTATATATACAAATTTTGTATTATAAAAAATCTGTTTTACGTGTTCAAAATTCTAAATTATTTGCATAAAACTGTTGCGTACTACATACTTTACATAGAAAACAATTTTTAAATTTTTATACATAAAAAACTGTTGTGTACTATTATTTTTATACAAAAACAACTGTTGTGAAATATATAAAAAAAACTATCGTGTAATGTTCAACAGGAAATTATTAACTAAATTAATTTTAAAAAATAAATAAATTCAATAGAAAAGTTCATATTAATTTTTTTGATTAAACAAAAATAAATATAAAAAACTGTTGTGTACTATTACTTTTTTACATAAAAAACTGTAGTCAACTATTAATGCACATATCTGATCACATTTTACTGCATCTTGCTTTTCAGTTGGAAAGAAGATTGCGTATTATTTTTAATGTTTAAAATTATTAATATAATTTGTACGTGAGGTGCTTTCTGAGTTTATTTTTGTTGTTGTTGTTTTAACTTTTTTAAGTCTACATTAGTCATTATAGAGTCAAAAAATTCATAATAGGAATTCATTCTAAAATTCAGGCTCTCTTTATTAAATAGTATAAATTTCTTTATTAAAATAGTATAAACATTCAAAAAAATTCATATTATTGCACACGCATCGCGTGGGCCCGATCCCTAGTACCATAATAATCAAGCCCATAACAAGCTCCAATCAAGAAAAATACCAACCGATCAGTGGAAAAGAAGTTTTTAACGCCTAAAATGAACTTCTCACACTTAACAACCAAGGGATGAGCAAGGGATGATCTCAAAGGAGGGTGAAAGTGCTCAAGAGGGCTCCAAATCCTGATCTAGGACTTAGGTTTTTAGTTTAGCGAGAGAGAGAGATGGAGAGAATGATAAATGAAATGTTTAACTCGCAACTTAAGTTGTTGCTGTCGATACCCCACTTGAGCAGGCCCTTGGCTACTCAAGCGGCCAACGCTGAACGAAATCTCTAGAAAAAAATTTATATAGGCTTGGATTTTCAACCAAGTGCCTCAAAATTCATCCAAATGACCCACAATAATTATTCTCATGTATTATCAAGTATATAGTTAACTTTATCAATCATTATCATGGTTAAATTTTAATTCCCTGATGTAATTAAGCACTTAACCATTTACCACAAAGAGTAACACAACAAGGTTTAATTAATCTTTACAAATTAAAAGGGGATGGGTCCCTACATGTAGTAGGAGATGTTATCTCAGTTTTGGTGGAGATTGAACTTTAATTTTAAAATATTGTCTTTATGTACCTTTCATTAGAAAAAAAATTTAATTTTAGCTTCTAGATCAATAAATGATGGATATTTGTTTTATTTTCACAACTCAATAGTTATTAAAGTAGCATGTCCCTAGTTCATTAGTGAATGATCTTTATATTATTACTTTTATTTCTCCATTAGTACTGTACTCAAAGAACTAAATAACACTAATAATTTACCATGTAAGTGAAAGCAACCTTCTGAAATAAATCAAACGTATCTTTGGCACTTATGCCTAGGTTATATCAATCTAAAACAAATTACAAGACTGATTGAAAATGGACCACTAGGTTTATTGGGAATAAAGGCACTTACAGTCTGTGAATTATGCTTAGAAGAGAAAATGACCAAGTGGCCATTTTCAGCCAAAGGTTATAGAGCCAAAAAATTATTATAATTGGTTTAAGCTGATTTATGTGGACCTATGACTATCTAGGCTAGAGGTAACTTTGAGTATTTTATCATTTTTATTGATAATTACTCAAGTATGGATATATTTATTGGATGCACTGTAAGTCTAAATGTTTTAAGAAATTCAAAAAGTATAGGGTAGAAATGGAGAAGCATCTAGGTAAATGTATTAAGACACTACAATCTGATCGTGGTGGCGAGTACCTCTTAAGAAAGTTTAGGGACTACTTATTAGCAGTTGGGATTACATCACAATTGTCTGTGCCAGATATGCGTCAGCAAATGATGTAGTAAAAAGAATAAATAGAACTCTTATGGATATGATGAGATCTATGAGGAGTTATTCACATATATTTGATTCATTCTAGGGATATGCGTTAGAAACAATAGCTTATATTCTGATTTGGTACCATCTAAGTCAGTACATACTACTCCCACATAACTGTGGACTAAATGCAAACCTAGTCTGTGGCATGTTCGAATTTGGGATAGTTCAGCACGTGTGCTGAAAAGGAACATAGATAAGTTGAAATCAAGAATAGAAGTTTTTTTCTTTGTTGGGAATCCTAAAGAAACAAAAGGTAATTTATTTTATACTCCAAATGATCAAAAGGTCATTGTTAGCACCAATGCCTGATTCTTAAAAGATGATTATATAATGAAACACAAGCCCAGAGGTAGAAATGTTCTAGAAGAACTAAGTAGAGAAAGACTAGTACAAACTTCTCTAATACTAGTAGTATAAGGAGAAGCACCACAAGAAAGTGTCATCGATATCTCATTTCTCGTCATAGTAAGAGGATTATTAGGACACGTGCTGATCCTAAACCAGTTCTTGAAGCTACCATCAACATGTCAGTTGCACAACCAAAGTAGTATGTGGATAATGGTGTACAAGGATCAGTATTAGCAAAATGTATCAATGCTAATGCACAGCCACAGGTCATGCCTCCTCGTAATGGGAGGGTTGCTCATCAACCCAATCAGTGTCTGTTCTTGGGAGAGTCTTATGACGGGGTCTCTGATGAACTTGATACGGAACCCTATAACTACAATGAAGCACTCCAAGATAAAGATGTAAAACATTGGTAAAAGTCTATGAAATCTAAAATGGAGTCCATGTACTCCAATCAGGTCTGGGATCTTATAGAACCACCCAAAGGGATCAAACGCATCGGATGCAAATGGGTCTATAAGAAGAATAGACGAGCATACGAAAAGGTGGCAATCCTTAAGGCTAGACTTGTTACGAAAGGATTCACTGAGAAAGAATAAATCAACTATAAGGAGATCTTTTTGCCAATTGCCTTGTTGAAGTCTATCTAAATTCTCTTATCCATTGTAACTCATTTCGATTACAAAATTTGACAAATGGATGTCAAGATTGCATTTTTTATTAAAAATCTTGTTAAGTGCATCTATATGATGCAACTAGATGATTTTATATCAAAGGGCCAAGATCACATGTTGTGCTAGCTTATGAAGTCTATTTGAGTACTTAAGTAGACATCTAGGGCTTGGAACACTCGTTTTGACCAGGTTATTAAATCTTACGAATTTGATCAAAGTCCTAATGAGTCATGTGTGTACAAGAAGCATGATAAAAATATGGTGGTGTTTTTAGTACAATATGTTGATAATATCTTGCTTATTAGAAATGATTTAAGGGTGTTATCTTCTGTTAAGGTATGGATATCCAGCCAATTCGATCTGGAAGACTTGGGAGAAGCAAGTCACATCCTTGGGATTAAGCTTTTGCGAGATCACAAGCAAAGAATATTAGGCTTATCACAAGCCCCTTATATTGATATGATTCTTGCTCATTTTAGATGCATGATTCCAAGAAAGGGTTCTTCCCTTTTAGATATGGAATCACTTTATCCAAATATCAATGTCTCAAGAAAACTATTGAGATAGAGAAAATGAAGGTAGTTCCATGCTTCAGAAGTATGTTATGCTTTACACTAGACCTAATATCTATTTTTTTCTGTAGGCACGGTTAGCAGATATTAGTTTAACTCAAAGATGGAGCATTGGACAATGGTAAAACATATACTCAAGTACTTGAAAGAACTAGAGATTATATGTTGGTTTACCAGGTATATAGTCTAATACCCATAGGGTATACAGACTCAAATTTTAGGTCAAATAAAGATTCCAGAAAGTCAACATCAGGATATGTGTTTACCTTAAGACTTGGAGCCATAAGTTGGAGGAGTATCAAGCAGTCATGTATTCCTTATTCCTCTATAGAGGCCATGTGAGACCTAAACCTGTCGGTTTTTGTATTATATAGATATGTTTGATGTGTTTCTTTCTATATCTATATTCAGTGTTTTTATTTTAGCAAGTGTAGATGCATTTTGATGCATGTTTCTATTTATATAAGCATGCGGGGTTGCTTCCCGGGGGTGTAAGGAGTTACAGTGCAAATTTTAAAAATTAAAAAAAAAAGATATTTTGGAGGCCAATAAATATCTAGAGTTTGATATTTTCTAAAAGATATTTTCAAAACTTACTCTCTAAATTTTTTTCTTTTTCTCTCTGCCTTCTTTCTAACTTCTCAGGGGCCCGGGGCTTGGTTTTTGACGGCCCAACAACCGATCCTTGTTGTTGGCATCGTGGTCTACGCATCCATCCGGACAAAATTTCATTTCGATGAAGCTTAATTTTGCACGTGGATCGAGACGTCGAGTTTTCAACTCACTGAAGTAGGATTCTGGACTTTAAAGTTGTTAGAGGGTGTTATATGTAATCTTATACATCTTTACCATTTTATATTCATGAAAAGATGTATCATGTTTGGAAAAATTGGGTTTTTGGTTTAAAAACCTTTTTTCGTCGTTTCGGTTGGATAAAAACGATGTTGGATGTTTCTTTGAGGCCTTTGGTGATAGGCTTGGGTGTGTGTGAGTCCATGGGTGTTAGATGGAAGCTTCAAGGCTTCATCTT
The DNA here is from genome assembly GCA_034768845.1 of Heliamphora exappendiculata. NCBI lineage: Eukaryota > Viridiplantae > Streptophyta > Magnoliopsida > Ericales > Sarraceniaceae > Heliamphora > Heliamphora exappendiculata. The sequence continues at coordinate 50,714 of JAOTRH010477364.1, forward strand.
AGGTTTAAAAAGGGAAAATTGTAGCTCAAAAACACTTTCTGGGTAGGATTAGTCGACTGAACTCATGGGGTCAGTCGACTAGATCATGATTTTGTGGGTTCAGTCGACTAAACAGTGTTGGGCATTTTGGGCCTTTTTTTAATGTGTTTTTCAGTCGACTGGACCTGGGATGATGGGTGTGCATCTTCAAAAATTATATTTTTGAAGGTTTAGAGCTAGCCTGTGAGGTTTTATCTAAACTTCTAAAACGTTTTGAGGAAAAATATGTTTTTACATGTTTGGTTCGATCTCCATGGTTGATGGATTGGATCTCTTTTATACATGTGTTGTATAAACTGCTTTTGGATTTTAAATGTGTTTCCTTAGATGTACCGCGGCAGTGGGTTTGTTGAGTTGGGCTTACATTACTCCTCGGTAGAAGTCCAAAAACGTGCGCAGCATAGGTGCTTTGGACCTTCGGGTTAATCCCCGTAAATTAAGCCGGTTGCCTCCGTGAATGACGTTGTGTGGGTGCTTTGAACCCTCAGGTTTCGAGCCCATAAATTAAGTAGTAGATGCTTTGGACCTTTGGGTTGATCCCGTAAATTAAGCCAGTTGCCTCCGTTAATGGCGTTGTTGTCGTAACTCCGTATAGAACTTGTCATTACCGAGCAAGCCTTAAGTGGTGACTAGGGTAATGGGCAGGAGTCTATAGTTGTTACCTTTGCCAGTGTGACAAAGTCGGTACATAGGATTACATTTTATCTCTTCTCCTCAGCTGTGTGACTTGAGTGGAGATTATTGTGTTTTTACTGCTTTTCCTTAACTGTGGCATGATATCTGTCAGGATGATATGCATAGTTTCAAGGACAGAAAAACTGATGGTTTTTGGGAAGAAAACCTTTTAGCACCTGTGGGTGAGCTTATGTGGTTCAGATTGCACAACCTGATTTACAGTTTTATGTAGTCTGTTTCTATTAGGTTTCGGCTCACAGTGTGGAGTTTTGCTATAAAACCATTTTCAGGTGAGCATGCGGAGTTGACCTAGATGAAGTGGTGATGGAAGACTTGCTATAGTTTTCCTTATTTTTGTGACATGTAGTTCACATGTGATGCCTATTTTAGAAGGCGAGTTTTGTACGCCTTGAGGCGATATACTTATTCATGTATGAGAATACATGTTTACTGTTTATGAGAGTTGAACATTGAGAAATCTTTTATCCAAATGTTGTATATTTTTGAGTTGATGGTGTTCCAACTTCAAATCTTATTTTCATAAACGGTGTTTTGGTGGGCTTTCGCGTGACCCTGGTGTTTGGGGCGTGACAACTTGATATCAGAGCTCTAGATTAGAATACCTAAGAGCCATGGAAAAGAGGGTACATCACCTTGTGAGGATGTGCGTGTGCTTGATTGCATGTGTTTCAGCATTTTCCTAACATCAGCATGATAGCTTGTGGTGTATACGTGTGTATGGAGGTGGGACCTTATGATTGATTAGTCTTGCCTTCGGGCATTTAGATGAACAAACTTAAGAACCATGTTAGAGACACATTTTGCGAACGTGATCTCTAGCAAGGAATCTAAGTAGGTTATCTGGAGTGACGAGTCTTTCTTGTTAGTTCTCCTCGGTATGAGAGATGTAATGACATGACCTTAAGTGGCTATGTGTTAGCATGCTTATGTGTATTATGTCTTTTACTTTAGCAATCACATGTTGTATGGATGCTTATTCTATTATGTTTCTTTCGTATAAAGTCATGTCCACACGGGGAGGACGAGGCCGAGGTCGAGGCCGTGGCCGTGGTTCTGGCCGAAGGGATGTTCCAATCCCAGATGTTGAGGATGCTAATGCACCCCATGGACCTGTTGATGGGGGAGATCTGTTGCATGAGATGGTCGGCTCCATCCGGCAACTGGCTGAGGCCACTAGGGGAAGGGAGAGTGTACCTGAGCCAAAGGCGACGGTCGCAATGCGTGAGTTTAGCCGTCTGGACCCTCCTACCTTTTTTGGGGATCCCAACCCAATGGTAGCCACTTAGTGGATATAGCTGATCACCAGGATCCTAGATACGCTTCAGATTGAGGAAGATGATCTGAGGGTTACTTTTTCTACCTTCTAGTTGAGGGGGAGTGCTCATATGTGGTGGAAGTTTGCCATGACTACAGTTAGGGGAACATAGGTGCCATTTACCAAGGTATTTCTGGAGAAATACTTTTCGGTGACACTGAGGGATCGCTACAGAGAGGACTTTCTTTTTTTGACACAGGGGACGATGAATGTGATTGAGTATGAGGCTGAGTTTACAAGCCTATCTCGGTTTGCATAGGAGATCATACCTACAAATGAGTTTCGTATGAAGAGGTTCGAGAGGGATTTAAGGCCCGCTATCAGAGATAGAGTGGCAGCATTTAGAATGCAGGTCTTTACAGAGTTGGTGGAGACTGCTATGAAGGTGGAAGACACTCTGAATGAGATGCACAGAGACAAGGACAGTAAGGGTCAGCAAGATGGGAGACGAGCACAAGGTTAGGGACGCAGGGAGAACAAGCGTTGACGGACATCTAGTCTGAGTTCACATCCAGTGGGGTCTATCCGCCATAGTCTTCTGCATCTATACCTCCCATAGCTTCAACGGGAAGGTCAAATCAGAGAGCGCTTGTTTTCTTTAGGTGCCAATAGCCAGGGCATCGTGCGGCAGACTGCCGAAGTTCAACGCATGTTCAGGCACAGTCATAGTCGCAGTTGTAGGCGTAGGGGAGGGGGCCAGTGGTATGTTTTGAGTGCAGCCAATCTGGGCACATTCGTAGAGATTTCCCCAGAGAAGGGAGTATGCAGAGTACAGCCGGAGCACCTATTACTCCATCCGCCCAGGGACGCCAGCCATCTAGATTTGCAGAAGGGGGCACCTCGGTACAGTCGGGCTGATAGTCGATAGTTTAGAGCCATAGTGGATAGGCCAGAGCTTTTGTTCTTGCAGATCCTAATTCATCTAGAGCACCGGTCGTGCCCGATGTTACTGTTACCACCTCCATGATCAGAGGTACTCTTCTATTCTATAGATCATGGGCCAGTGTTCTTATCGACACGGGAGCATCACATTTGTTTATATCATCTGCATTTGCATCTGCTTTGGGGTTAAAAAAAAACTTGTTGGGTAGTGCCTTGTGCGTAGAGACCCCAGTCAGTAAGAGTGTGACGTTGAGTCTTATTTGTAGATCCCGTGTGTTGGAGGTCACCGGTCGTTGTTTAGAGTTTGACTTTATCATTCTAGACATGACCACATTTGATGTCATCCTAGGGATGGACTGGCTGACCACCTATCGTACCTTTATCGATTGCGATCGACGAAAGATAACGATTTATACACCGACGGGAAATTGCTTTTGGTTTGTGGGTGACCGAGATGAGGGTTTAATGTTTATGCCCGATGTTACATGGAACCAAGGAAACCTCGGTTCCCTCTTTGTAGCTCTCATGTTAGATGATGGGGTTGGAGCTCGAAGAGAGTTACATCTGGTGGTTTGCAACCATCTAGATGTCTTTCCTGATGATCTGTTCAAGTTGCTGCCGAACCGAGAGGTAGAGTTTTCTATTGAGTTGGTTTCATGAACTATTCCCATATCCATGCTGTCTTGTCGTCTTACACCTGCTGAGTTGCGTGAACTCAAGGTACAGCTTCAGGAGTTACTGGATAAGGGGTTTGTGCGCCCGAGTACTTCGCCATGGGGAGCTCCTACTCTTTTTGCTAAGAAGAATGATGGATCTTTACGATTGTGTATCGACTACTAGAAGCTGAATCAGGTAACAATGAAGAACAAGTATCGGAAGCTGACGATTGACGATTTGTTTGATCAGTTGACGGGGTCGAGCTGCTTTTCAAAGATTGACTTGAGATCAGGATACCACGAGTTGAGGATTAGGGACGAGGACATAACGAAGACCGCCTTCCGGACTCGCTATGGTCACTATGAGTTTCTGGTCATGTCGTTCGGTCTGACGAACGCACCAGCGACGTTCATGAGTTTGATGAACCAGATCTTCCATTCTTATCTGGATTGTTTTGTGGTGATGTTTGTGGATGATATTCTCATATACTCAACCACTAGGGAGGCGCACGAGGATCACCTGCATATTGTTCTACAGACTTTGAGAGAGCATCGCTTGTATGCGAAGTTCGAAAAGTGCAAATTCTGGATGTCTGAGGTGAGGTTTCTAGGACACGTAGTGTCAATAGATGGGGTAGCTGTGGATTAGTCGAAGACAGATGCTGTGACGGGTTGGGAGCGACCTGTGACGCACCGTCCTCTGGGCACGTAGGGATATACATAAATATAAATAAAGGGATATTCTAGCCATTCATTCATATTTACATACATTAGTTATTACATCATAAACAAGTTCTAAACCGATCAAAAGTACATAAGTATTACAGTTCCACAAAGAAATTTCAAAAAAATTACACTAAGCATGAGAAATCTGAATATAAAAACGAAAGCAGAGGTTTCAACTCCTCATAATGCATCAGTTGGATCCATGTACTCTTAGAATTCACCTTGTTCTTCCAACTCTTCTTCTCCCTTGGTGTTGCCTTCCTCCAAGAACTCTTCCTCACCTGTGGCACGAATGCCATGAGTTAAGGCCCAGAAGCAAAACACTTTAACCTTCTAACTAATCTCATGACACAAAATTCACCGCAACACATACCATATAACACCCAGTACAGTTTATAGTCAATGAGACAAACAAATTTATGGCAGGATAGCAAATAAGTAAATAAGCATGCGTGTATGAGGTGTCGTGTATGAAATGCAGATGCCCAACCCAAAATGCACCCAGATAACAACAGGGATTCCACGCCAGAAATTACGAGAGTAGACTTTATTGGACAAATTGATCACCAAAGCCATCATCGCGCCTCGTTGCGAATAGTAACCACATCACCTAGCGTCATACTACATCTATTTTACTCAATGACAACGGCGTGGGGTCCGCGCCATACTTCAGGCCAATCTTATCGCTTCTTCAAGACTTATTGTCATTGCCCCATGACTTATTGTCATTGCCTTGGGGACTTATTGTCACTGCCCTCATTATCAAGCGGTTTATCCCACCTTAAGACTCGTAATGCCTTTGCTGGTGTCAACCCAAAGTCTAAGAGAATCCAAGAAACGTTCATATTAGACAAAATACCAAGATGAGGAGTTTAGGTCTACCAAAATTGGGCTCTCTCTGACTTACCACCGTAGTGGGATTAGGTTACCCGAATTAGGACCTCTGAATTACCCAAAGTCCAAGTTATCATAATGCTAATGACGAACCCATGGTGCCCAACAGTATTCATAAACCATTTCTATAACACCGGGGATGCACCCAGGGTGTACAAGCTAAAATCATTTCCAACACCGAGAACGCACCCAGGGTGTATACACCAAAACATTTTTGAAAATTGCAACCAATGACGCCCTAGACTTATAACCAAGAAGAATATTCTCAACACAATCCATCCCAACAACAGTTTGCACAGATGGATTCCAATATGCCAGGAAGCAAGTGACAATGTCAATAATGTATGATATGGATCTCAAATATAACCATCTTCAGCATGGCATCAACTAGTATAGCAAGATTCATGGTATAACGCGCAAAGCATAAAGTACAAATACGTGAGACAAAAGCTACAATTCACAAGATATGATTCATTAGGTTAATTGATTAATTCATACATTCACTTAGAAATGTTAATTGATTAATTCAATCAACTATCTTACAAAAACTAGGGTCTCATAGTGATAAGTACTCAAACATACACTTAACAAATTTTAAGGCCAAAAGTTAAATATTAAATTAAAAGAGCCGACAAAGTTTTGGGGTATCTAGACTTGGAATTAAGCTATTATTTTTTACACCATTTAGATAAAAATATTTCCTACAAGTCTCATGCTTATCACTAAGGCCATGTCCTAAGGCAAAATGGGTGAACATTTTATCATAAGAAAAAATGGTTCAGCATTTTCTCCAGATTTTACCCAAAATTATGCTTCTGCTTCTCTCAGTTTTAGGGTATCAAATGAAGTCTAAATGAGCCCATGTTTTAGTTTTAGGGTATCAAATGAAGTCTAAATGAGCCCATGTTTTAGTATGTTCTATAGTAACAATTTCCCTACAATTTTCATGTTTAGAGCTAAGGGTTGTTGTTTAAAACAAGTTAGACTTTTTGGCCAATTTATAAAGTGGGTTCTGTCAGCCGCTAAAACTCAGCAGAGCCGGTTTTGGACAGAGGGTTTAAAATGGTTTTGGGGTATCATCCCGTGGCTATAAAGTCTGATTTGTAGGCAGAAAATACATCAATACATTATCAACAAAGTTCATGTAGACCACTTTTGTAATAGACCACTAAAACTAGGGGTTTTGGGCCATATAGAAATATGTGACGTAATGTTCCTCGAGGGTTGAAAATCAACAGAGAATTTCAAAGATGTTTTGACCTACCAAACCTCAATATTTTGTTCACAATTTGGTGGGTATATGGATATACATTTTGTCTATAACTTTCATGTTTTGACCAAAGTTCGGATCTCATTCTATACTAAGGTTTCCAAGTCGGTAATGTTGACTAGTCATAAAATGACACTTTGGTAAAATTGCAGTATCTTGAGTTCTGGTTATGAAAATGCGTTGACACCAACTCTGGATGATAGATAACACAAAAATATAACTCTGGACACAAATATCATGCTTAGATCAATTTTCCACATTGAGTTATGATATTTAAAATCTCAAGGAAGAAACATCAAAGTCCTTAAAAATCAAGCGTCTTAGGGTTTACGTCTTCTACTTATGTCATGTCAAGTTTTTGTTCTATTTCTTTGCATGCTTGTGTTTCAAACTTAAATATATCAAGGCTCCAGCACACTTAGAGATCATCAAACTCAAAGATAACAACTTACAACAACATCTCATTTCATTCATAATCAAAACAGCCCCAAGGTTTCCAACTACAATGCCTTTTCGATTTAATTTCAGTTCTTGATTTTAGAGTGTTTAAAGGGATGGGTTGAGAAATATTTTGATGGATCTTAGATACAAGGTTTAGAGATTTTACTTACTTATTTTGAGCGATCAAAGAATGGAAGAGGGTTGATATGGACTTAGCTTTAAAACCATGGTCTCCAAAGACCCCTTTCTTGGATCCCTCCTTCTTCTTCTTATTCTTTCTTCTCTCAAACCCTCAAGAACACTCAACCCACTCTTTCTCTCTCTATATGCACAAAATTTTGAAGGGGAGAGAGTGGTGTTTAGCTTGGTTTAAATAGGCAAAGGCCAGGGGGCAAAGGGGAGACGAGAAATTAATTAAGGTACTCTTTTGTTTCCTTTCTTCCTCACACATCACATGGGCTCATTAATGTAGTTCAAGATTTAAGGGACAAAAATCAGATTTTGGGAGGCTAAAATACAGCTAGGGTCAGTTTGGGGTGGGGGGAAATATGATCCCCCATCAATCAAAGAGTTTGTCTCGGTTTATGTGCCCATATTGTGCAAGAAAATGCATTCAAAGTTAATTTAATGTATCTTTTTGGTGTCATTTCGGTGTCTTTTCCTATTGAGACTTATTATTTTTGTGTGTTTATGAGAAATATCGTATTTTCATGTATTATCATAGTTTTCATAGCAATTGATTAAATAGATATAATCTTTTAAGTCAAATTAAGCTGTTTTGGCAATATATAACTTTTTGACTTATTTTGTTGTGTATGAACTTCAATAATAATTTATTTACTTTTGGTTACTTATAACACTATATTATTAGGTATATTACTTGTTCAACAAGTATGGGGTCATCATAATGTTTCATTTAATACATTTTTCATCATTTAAAGCTAAAAAGAAGCAAAAAAGTCACTTTTGGCACATCTCCCAAGGTGGTCAGCTACTAAGGGGCATTTTTTGAATTTTTTATGTTATTTTGTCTTTTACCACTTAATTGTATTTAAATTCTTGATTTAGAGTATCCACATGTCAAAATTTGAATTTTTAAGGCTTTTTGCTGTATAGGGGTAAAACGATTATTTTACCCTATTTATGAGAATTTTTTATTTTTAATTCATTATTTTATGATATTTACTTCATTTAGAATGTTAGGAGATTCTCCAGGTGCTAAGGTTTTGTTGCCTGAGTTTTGGACCTTTTTAGGGTTTTCGATTCGAGTTAGAGTTCTGAACTACTTATGTGTTCTATGGTCTCGTAGACTATCCGTCACTAATACTAGGGTCTGAGTAGGGTCATTACATGATTCATTATCAATAGGGTTGTTACAACTAGGGTCTGTACTAGGTCGTTACAAACTACCCCCCTTAAACAAATTTCATCCCCGAAATTTCGCCTTGTACTTCACCGTTTTAAGGATGATTTACTGATATTGTGCCTTCTTATTTTTCAAAAATTGTATCTTTGATTACTTGAGTTGTTCTTTATTGCAGGTGTGGATAAGTTCGAGCCCATATGTTCAGTACTTAGCGTAAAGGTTATCTTGTCCTACGGAACACTTTAAACTAATTATTACCAAATCTTCAAGGATCATATCACATAACTAGCTAGCCCCAATAAGATTCGTATCTCTGTCACGTTAGTTAACCTCTTCCCATTAACTATTACTTCTACTTCTGTTGGGTCTACTTGAATTTCTTCTCCATATATAACATGACCTAAAAACATCACTCGATCGAACTAATACTCGCGCTTTACAGGTTTTACATACAACTTGTGCTTTCTCAGGATCTACAAAGAATCTTCAAATGTTTCCTGTGTTCCTCTTCACTGTGAGAATATAACCGAACATCATTTATCAACACAATTACAAATTGGTCTAGAAAGCTTCTGAACACTCGATCCATCAAGTCCATAATCACTGCAGGTACATTTATTAACCCGAAAGGCATCACCACAATTTCATAATGCTCGTAACTAGTCCTAAAGGCAGTCTTGGGTATATCTGACTCCCGCACATTCAATTTATGGTATCATGATCCCAGTCTATCATTGAGAACACGTTGGCTTCAAAATAAAATTTTCATCGAGTTCGACTTCCACAATCGGTCATATGTATCTAAACTAGCCCACCATCGAAACTAATTCAAACATTCTCCACTTCTGTCTAGAAAGACTGTCACTCTACCGAAAACCACCTCATTGCCACATTCAAACGTACATCGAAGACTACTTCCCGATCGACTAACAACTATTAACTCGAAATCACCTCACCACTTTGTGTTGGACTACTCTTGCCTTACGACCATCAAGACTAATACCGCCACTTGAACCTAATGAGTCACTACGGCTAAACATACCACACAAACTAAACGCTCCCCAGGTATAAGCTTACTCATATAAATCCAATCACAACCTCGTCATATATTTCCTTCACGCATGTTTCGTCCACCCTGCAATCCTTTAACTGAACAGTATTAACTCCTAATTATAAAGTCTCTCATCATTATCACTCAATCCCTTCACACACTTTCTGCTACACAATCGAACCAAGAATCATTTTCGCACTTTAATTATTTTATCTTACCCACATTCTACCAAGACACTTGATTTACCCAAGGCCAATTACAAAAACCATACCTATAAATTTATATAATTTCACTTACGCTTCCACTCTTTTCATCAAAACACTTATTCTTCTCACGTACTCACATTAAGCTGCTACACAACTCCACCAGAATAACAGAATTATATCACCCTTCAACTTCTCACACATAGAGTTCATACGTTCCCATAAGAAAATTCCTTCTTTATACCAGCAATATCTACTCATCAATCTAAACAAACTTGCCCTAACAGGTCACATCACAAAAGGTTTTCAAAAGCAACTTCCTTACAACTCACATAGATACGATAATGATAATCGAATACCACTCCATAAGAGCTACACAGTCTAGACGCCAAGCGAATACAAACTGATACTTTCAGAACCTACCATATGAACAACTTGGTTTGTGTAAAATGCGCACTCCACCCTTCAAACAATCTTCAGCATCAATGGAACTCACTGTTTTCACAAACTCCTTGGCACCCAACTCCTTGAATTGTTTAACTAAAGAGTTATCAGTCTTTGAGGAGATCTTGATAATCCTGATGACGAAATATGTAATCATATGCTTTCATTTTCTCTCTAGTCTTTCCAAAGGTTGCTCCATTCCTCTTGGCCTCTACCGTATGTTCTTGATGTGCTAGAACGTTAGGTTTGAAAGTCTCTTCCAATAACTAGATCATTTTCTCAAGCAGTTGGTCATTCTAGGGTAAAACGAACATGATAAAAGGTATGGTTGCGATAAATACCTTGTCATGTGATCCATTGTGGCTTGGTGGTTAATTCTTCATCAGGCTCCAAACGTTCATTGTTATGATCAAGATTCTTCATTCTTTGATAGTGATGGCAAAAATTCAAACTCTAACACTTTGGTGGGAAGGGCCAGTGTGAACATCAATGTATATAAACGTACTTCCTTTGCTAGCGTACTAAGGGTAACGTGAGTTCGAGGCTATTTCTCATTTTTACTACCGGTATGAATTTTTTCTTCTCAGTTTATCAGATGGGTGGGTCGGCTATAATGTAGTCTGGAGATGGTTGAATTGTACTATATGGTGGTGTCACGAATCCTTTGATATGAAGCTGTCATTTCTAATTTTGAATTGCTGACGACCTAGTTCTTATTTGTCGGGACCTTTGAAAATATATAGTTAGTTGAATAAGCCCTTACTCAACCATTCTTGCAAACGGGAGCCTCGATCTTCAAAACTTTATTAAACGTGGACGCTGATAGATATTCTAAGTCGTGACATCATGAAGAAATCTGCTTCATGCTTGAAGAGGTGTTAAGAGATTTTCGTACATCGTCTTAGTTTTCCATGAAAGCGCTAAGGCCTAATGACGTAATATCCTTACAATCGTTATTACTCATAGATTTATGGGACAAGATTTTTAAAAGTCCATAGTAAAAAACATGCGCGGGATTAGAACAGTTTAGGGTGGAACCTAGGTGGTTCAAAGATAGGTTGGATGAGGTCAAACGGTCACGGTTAAGGTAACTACCATTGACACAAATTGAGTGGTCATTTGGTGTTCAAATGTTGGAGAAACAAAAAGAGGACAATGAATAATACGTTAAACAAGTGTCCCTGGAACTAATCTAGTAAGATTAAGCTATGATAAAAGAGAGGTCAAAAGGGCCAGCCTAACTAGATACTTTGCCCTGAAGTTATGGCGGCCTAACGTACTTCAATTCAAGCATCCAAGTTGACTTCCTAGGTTGGGATTTCAAGAGTGTACAAAGAATTCGCAAAATCACTGCAACAGACTGTGGTTTTAGAATCGAGAGAAAATGAACAATGGCAAAAGATGTTATCAATGTTGAATGTTTAGAACGGGTAATTAACAAAGATATGATATCGAGTTCTTCAAGAGAAGAGTTTGATCAAGGATAATGACCAGAATCGAAGGATAATCAATGCGAATACTGGTCATTATCGAGGCACGAAAACTTAAAGATAAGGGTACTTTCTTGGATTGAATTTCAAATAGGGTTATCAACAAGACTTGGGTGCATAAGGGTTACCGACGACCGACACTTGAGGGTACCATTGAGGACTAATGATATAAGAAGGAAGGACATACAAAAGATCTTCAAAAACTTGACACCAAGGCTTGGGGTAAAAGAGAAAAGGACTTATAAAGATGAAGTCGCGAGATTCTAAAGGTGTCTCTCGAGGTGGTATCTAAAACTTCTCCTAATGCGTACTCCTCTCCACCCCCCTTAAAATAAGGAATCTCGTTGCATGAATCTCCGATCTTCGATCTCAATGGTTATACTCGTCCTTCGCATGTAGATTCCCTGTTGCTTCTAATCCCGGTAACGTCCTAACACGACTTGCTATAAGACTCAGGTGTAGAAGATTTTAGTTCTTATAATGTATGGATGATAATAATTATTAATACAACGCCTCCTACAGAGCTCCAACGCGACAGAATGCATGGTTTCCCATAACCCAAGGCTTGAAGCTTCACTAAACCTAAGTTTTGATACCAACTGTGACGCCCCGTCCTCTGGGCACGTCGGGACATACATAAATATAAATAAAGAGATATTCTAACCATTCATTCATATTTACATACGTTAGTTATTACATCATAAACAAGTTCTGAACCGATCAAAAGTACATAAGTATTACAATTCCACAAAGAAATTTCAAAAACATTACACTAAGCACGAGAAATCTGAATATAAAAACGAAAGCAGAGGTTTCAACTCCTCAAAATGCATCAGCTGGATCCATATACTCTTAGAATTCACCTTGTTCTTCCAACTCTTCTTCTCCCTCGGGGTTGACTTCCTCTAAGAACTCCTCCTCACCTGTGGCACAAATGCCATGAGCCAAGGCCCATAAGCAAAACACTTTAACCTTCTAACTAATTTCACGGCATAAAATTCATCGCAACACATACCATATAACACCCAGTACAGTTTATAGTCAAGGAGACAGACAAATTTATGGCAGGATTGCAGACAAGTAAATAAGCATGTGTGTATGAGGTGTCGTGTATGAAATGCAGATGCCCAACCCAAAATGCACCCAGATAACAACAGGGATTCCACACCGAGAATCACCAGAGTAGACTTTATTGGACAAATTGATCACCAAAGCCATCATCGCGCCTCGTTGCGAATAGTAACCACATCGCCTGGCGTCATGCCATAGCTATTTTACTCGATGACAACGGCGTGGGGTCTGCGCCATACTTCAGGCTAACCTTATCACTTCTTTAGGACTTATTATCATTGCCTCAGGACTTATTTCCATTGCCTCAGGGACTTATTGTCACTGCCTTCATTATCAAGCGGTTTATCCCACCTTAAGACTCGCGATGCCTTCGTCGGTGTCAACCCAAATTCTAAGAGAATCTAAGAAACATTCATATTACACAAAGTACCAAGATGAGGGGTTTAGGTCTGCCAAAATTGGGCTCTCTCCGACTTACCACCGTAGTGAGATTAGGTCAACCAAATTAGGGCCTCCGAATTACCCAAAGTCCAAGTTATCAGAATGCTAGCGACGAACCCATGGTGGCCAACAATATGCATAAACTATTTCTATAACACTAGGGACGCACACAAGGTGTACAAGCCAAAATCATTTCTAACACCAGGGATGCACCCATGGTGTATAAACCAAAATATTTTCGAAAATGGCAACTAGAGACGCCCTAGACTTATAACCAAAAAGAATATTCTCAACGCAACCCATCCCAACAGCGGTTTGCATAGATGGATTCTAATATGCCAGGATGCAAGTGACAATGTCAATAATGTATGATATGAATCTCAAATATAACCATCTTCAACATGGCATCAACTAGCATGGCAAGATTCATGTTATAACGCACGAAACATAAAGTACAAGTAGGTGATGCAAAAGCTACAATTCACAAGATATGATTCAACATGATCGCATGGGTTCTAAATCATCATACATTCACTTAGAAATGTTAATCGACTAATTCAATCAACCATCTTACAAAAACTAGGGTCTCATGGTGATAAGTACTCAAATATACACTTAACAAATTTTAAGGCCAAGCGTTAAGTATTAAATTAAAAGAGCCGACACGGTTTTGGGGTATCTAGACTTGGAATTAAGCTATATGATTTTTATACACCATTTAGATAAAAATATTTTTTACAAGTCTCATGTTTATCACTAAGGCCACGTCCTAAGGCAAAAGGGTGAACATTTTATCCTAAGCAAAAACGGTTCAACACTTTTTCCAGATTTTATCCAAAATTATGCTTCTGTTTCTCTCAGCTTTCGGGTGTCAAATGAAGTCTAAATAAGCCCATTTTTTAGTATGTTCTAATTTGACAAGTTCCCTACAGTTTTCATGTTTAGAGATAAGGGTTGTTGTTTGAAACAAGTTAGACTTTTTGGCCAATTTAAAAAGTGGGTTCCGTCAGCCGTAAAAATTCAGCAGAGCCCATTTTGAACAAAGGGTTTAAAACGGTTTTGGGGTGCAATTTGGGCAGAAAATACATAAATATGTAAGTTACAAAGTTTATGTAGACCATTTTTGTAATTCACCACTAAAAATAGGAGTTTTGGGCCATATAGAAATATGTGACAAAATGTTCCTCGAGGGCTAAACATCAACAGAGAATTTCAAAGGGGTTTTGACATATCAAACCTCAATATTTTATTCTCATTTTTGGTGGGTAAATGGATATACATGTTATCTAAAACTTACATGTTTTGACCAAAGTTCGGATCTCATTTTACACTAGGGTTTTTAAGTCGGTAATGTTGACTGATAGAAAATGACACACTTTGGTAAAATTGCAGTATCTTGAGTTCTGGTTATGAAAATGCATTGAAACCAACTCTGGATGATGGATAACACAAAAATATAACTCTGGACACAAAATTAATACTTATATCAATTTTCTACATTGAGTTATGGTATTTCAACTCTCAATGAAGAAACATCAAAGTCCTTAAAAATCAAGCGTCTTAAGGTTTAGGTCTTCTACTTGTGTCATGTCAAGTTTTTGTTCCAATTCTTTGCATGCTTGTGTTTCAAACTTAAATATCAAGACTCCAGCACACTTAGAGATCATCAAACTCAAAGATAACAACATACAACAACATCTCATATCATTCATAATCAAAACAGCCCCTAGGTTTCCAACTACAACGCATGTTCAGTTTGATTTCGGTTCTTGATTTTTAGAGTGTTTAAAGGGATGGGTGAAGGGATATTTTGAGGGATCTTGGATACAAGGTTGAGAGGTTTTACTTATTTGTTTTGAGAGATCAAATAATGGTAGAGGGTTGATATGGACATTGCTTTAAAACTATGATCTCCAAAGACCCCTTTCTTGGATCCCTCCTTCTTCTTCTTCTTCTTTCTTATCTCAAACCCTCAAGAACACTCAACCCACTCTTTCTCTCTCTATATGCACGAAATTTTGAAGGGGAGAGAGTGGTGTTTGGCTTGGTTTAAATAGGCAAAGGCTAGGGGACAAAGGGGAGACAAGAAATTAATTAAGGTACTCTTTTGTTTCCTTTATTCCTCACACATCGCATGGGCTCATTAATGTAGTTCAAGATTTAAGGGACAAAACTCAGATTTTAGGAGGCAAAAATACAGCTAGGGTCAGTTTGGGGGGGAAAAAATCTGATCCCCCATCAATCAAAGGGTTTGTCTTGATTTTTGTGCCCCTATTGTGCAAGAAAATGCATTAAAAGTTAATTTGATGTATCTTTTGGTGTCTTTTCCTATTGAGACTTATTATTTTTGTATGTTTCTGAGAAATATAGTATTTTCATGTGTTATCGTAGTTTCCATAGCAATTGATTAAATAGATGTAATTTTTTAAGTTAAATTAAGTTGTTTTGGCAATATATGACTTTTTGACTTATTTTGCTGTGTATGAACTTCAATAATAATGTGTTTGCTTTTGTTAACTTATAACACTATATTATTAGGTATATTACTTGTTCAACAAGTATGGAATCATCATAATGCTTCATTTAATATATTTCTCATCATTTAAAGCTAAAAAGAAGCAAAAAAGTCACTTTTTGGCACATCCCCCAAGGTGGTCAGCCACTAAGGGGAATTTTTGACATTATTGATGTTATTTTGTCTTTTACCACTTAATTGTACTTAAATTCTTGATTTAGGGTATCTATATGTTAAAATTTGAGTTTTTAAGACTTTTTGCTGTACTATGGGCAAAACGGTTAGTTTACCCTGTTTATGAGAATTTTTTATTTTTAATTCATCATTTTATGATATTTACTTCATTTAGAATGTTGAGATATTCTCCAGGTGCTAAGGTTTTGTTGCCTGAGTTTTGCACCTTTTTAGGGTTTTCGGGCTGAACTTATGGTTTTCAATTCGAGTTAGGGTTCTGAACTACTTCAGTGTTCTATAGTCTCGTGGACTATCCGTCACTAGCACTAGGGTCTGAGCAGGGTCATTTCATGGGTCATTATCAATAGGGTTGTTACAACTAGGGTCTGTACCGGGTCGTTACACGACTGAAGAACGTCTTTGAGATCCACAGTTTTCTGGGTTTAACAGGTTATTATCAGCAGTTCGTGAAGGATTTTGCAAGACTTGCTACGCCGAAAACACGTTTGATGTGAAAGGTAGTTGTGTTTGTTTGGAGTGAGTCCTGTGAGTCAGCATTCCAAGAGCTGAAGATGAGGTTGACTAGCGCACCAGTGTTGATTATCCCAGAGTGAGGCTTGGGGTATACAGTGTACTGTGATGCATCACATCATGGTTTGGACTGTGTTCTAGTGCAGGAAGGTAAGGTTGTAGCTTTTGGTTCTCAGCAGTTGAAAATGCACGAGATGAACTACCCGACACACGATCTGGAGTTGGCTACCGTGGTCTTTGCCTTGAAAACATGGCGTCACTGTCTTTGTGATGAGCACTTCGAGGTTTTCTTCGATCACAAGAGTTTGAGATACTTATTTTCGCAGAAGGATCTGAACTTGGACCAACGACAATGGATGGAGTTGTTGGAGGATTATGATTTTAACTTGCATTATCATCTAGGGAAGGCCAATGCTGTGGTTGATTCGCTTAGTAGGAGATCTTTTGGGTCGTTAGCTTCTGTGGCTATACGCGAGTGGCACATGCTTGGAGAGATTGGGGAGTTTGATCTGTATCTCAGAGAGACAGCGACAGGTGCCACCTTATTCTCAGTAGTTTTGTGACCTGCTTTGATTGCACGAGTGCTAGAGATCTAGCAGATGGATCAGGAAGCTCAGATGAGACGAGATCATGTTGCTAGTGGAGAGGATACAGCAAGTTGGATTGTAGGTTCAGATCAGAGTCTGAGATTGGTCGGGAGGCTATTTGTGCCGGAGTCATGCCGTGCAGTTATACTACATGAGTGTCATTATTCTCGCATTGCTGTGAACCCAGGAGGCACGAAGAAGTACCATGATCTACATCCTCAGTTCTGTTGGACGAGAATGAAGAGCGATGTGATCCAGTTTGTTTCTCGATGCCTGGCCTATCAGAAGGTGAAAGTGGAACACCAGAGGCTGGCAGGATTGCTACAGCCATTTCCAATATCAGAGTCGAAGTGGGAGAATGTCACGATGGACTTTGTGTCGGGACTTCCTTAATCACCTAGGGGACACAACACCGTTTGGGTTGTGGTTGATAGGTTGACGACGTCTGCACACTTTCTCCCCATTCGCGTGAAGGATTCGGTGGATTGACTGAGTAGATTGTATGTTAGAGAGATAGTCCAGTTGCATGGAGTGCCAGTGTCTATTATTTCTGACCGAGACCCCCGATTTACTTTACGCTTTTGGCAGAGTCTTCAAGAGGCTTTGGGGACGAACTTGATGTTTAGTACATCTTTTCACCCCAGACCAATGGTCAGTCTGAGAGGACTATATAGGTTCTAGAGCATATGTTAAGGGCATGTGTACTTGATTTCAGAGGTTCATGGGAGGATCATCTACCTTTGGCAGAATTTGCATACAACAACTGCTATCATTCCAGTATTGAGATGGCACCGTATGAGGCTTAATATGGTAGGCCGTATAGGTCACCACTGTGTTGGAAAGATGTGCGAGAGACCACAGTCTTGGGACCCAACATGGTACGGGAGACGACGGAGAAGATTGCAGTGATTTGCCAGTATCTAGTGACAGCGTAGAGCCGCTAGAAGAGTTATGCAGATTAGAGGAGAAGACCCTTGGAGTTTGCAGTGGGAGATCACGTGTTTCTAAATGTCTCACCACGTAGAGGTTTGATGAGGTTTGGTCATAGCGGGAAGCTATCACCCCATTTCATTGGACCTTTTGAGATTCTTAATAGGGTTGGAGAGGTTGCTTATCGTTTGGCTTTGCCACCTCAGTTAGCATCTGTGCACAACGTATTCCACATTTTTATGTTTTCGAGATATGAGCCTAATCCTTCACACATGTTAGAATGGGCCAAGCTACGGGTTGAAGAGGATGTCACCTATGAGGAACGTTTAGTGAAGATTCTAGACACAAAGGAGCAAGTGTTGAGGGGCAGAACAATTGCTTACGTCAAGGTCTTGTGGCTTCATCATGGGGTTGAAGAAGCAATGTGAGAGCTTGAGTTTGGGGTGCGTGCTAGATACCCGGAGCTATTTACCTTGTGATCTTGTAGCGAATTTCGGGGGCTAAATTCCTTAAGGGGGGGATAGTTGTGAGACCTGGACCTGTCTCTTTTTGTATTGTATAGATATGTTGAATATGTTTCTTTCTATATCTATATTCGGTGTTTTGTTTTAGCATATGTAGATGCGTTTTGACGCATGTTTCGGTTTATATAAGCATGCGGGGTTGGTTCCAGGGTAGGGAGTTATTGTGCGAATTTTAAAAATTTAAAAAAAAATATATTTTAGAGGCCTATAAATATCTGGAGTTAGATATTTTCTAAAAGATATTTTCAAAACTTACTCTCTAAGTTTCCTCATTTTTCTTTCTACCATCTCTCTAACTTCTGGGGAGCTCGGGGCTTGGTTTTTTACGGTCCAACAGCTGACCCTTGTTGTTGGCATCATGGTCTACGCATCCATCCGAACAGAATTCCATTCCGAATAAGCTCAATTTTGCACGTGGATTGAGACGTCAAATTTTTAACTCACCAAGGTAAGATTCTATACTTTAAAGTTGTTAAATGGAGTTATATGTAATTTTATGTATCTTTACCATTTTATATTCATGAAAAGATGTTTCATGTTTGGGAAAATTGGGATTTTACTTTAAAAACCTTTTTCCGTCGTTTCGGTTGGATGAAAATGTGTTGGATGTTTCTTCGAGGCCCTTAGTGATAGGCTTAGGTGCGTGTGAGTACATGGGTGTTAGATGGAAGCTTCGAGGCTTCATCTTGGGTTTAAAAATGAAAAATCGTAGCTAAAAAACACTTTATGGGTAGAATCAGTCGACTGAACTCATGGGGTCAGTCGACTGGATAATGATTTTGTGGGTTCAGTTGACTAAACTCATGGGGTCAGTCGACTGAACAGTGTTGGGCATTTTGGGCCTTTTTCAGTGTATTTTTCAGTCGACTGGACCTAGGCTGATGGGTGCGCATCTTTGAAAATCTTATTTTTGAAGGTTTGGAGCTAGCCTGTGAGGTTGTATCTCAACTTCTAAAACGTTTTGAGGAAAAATATGTTTTTACATGTTTGGTTTGATCTCCATGGTTAATGGATTGAATCTCTTTTATACATGTGTTGTATAAACTGCTAGTGGATTTTAAATTTGTCTCCTTAGATGTACCGTAGCAGTTGGTTTGTTGAGTTGGGCTTACATTACTCCTCGGTGGAAGTACGAAAACGTGTTCAGCGTAGGTGTTTTGAACCTTCGGGTTAATCTCCGTAAATTAAGCCAGCTACCTCCATGAATGGCGTTATGTGGGTGCTTTGGACTCTCAGGTTTTGGGCCCGTAAATTAAGAAGTAGGTGCTTTAGACCTTCCGATTGATCCCGTAAATTAAGCCGATTGCCTCCGTTAATGGCGTTGTTATCGTAACTCCGTACAGAACTTGTCATTACCGAGCATGCCTTAAGTGGTGACTAGAGTAATGGGCAGGAGTCTATAGTTGTTACCTTTGTCAGTGTTGCAGAGTCGGTACATAAGATTATATTTTATCTATTCTCCTTGGCAGTGTGACCTGAGTGGAGATTATTTTATTTTTACTGCTTTCCCTTAACTGTGGCATGATATCTGTCGGGATGATATGCACAGTTTCAAGGATGGAAAAATTAATGGTTTTTAGGAGGAAAACCTTTTAGCTCCTGTGGGTGAGCTTATGTGCTTCTGATTGCATAACCTTCTTTACAGCTTTATGTAGTCTGTTTCTATTGGACTTCGGCTCACAGTGTGGAATTTTGCTGTAAAACCATTTTCAGGTGAGCATGCAGAGTTGACCTAGATGCAGTGGTGATGGAAGACTTGCTATAGTTTTCCTTGTTTTGTGACATGTAGTTCACATGTGATGCCTGTTTTAAAAGGCGAGTTTCGTACTCCTTAAGGCGATATACTTATTCATGTTTGAGATGCATGTTTACTGTTTATGAGAGTTAAACATTAGGAAATCTTTTATCCAAATGTTGTATATTTTTGAGTTGATGGTGTTCCAACTTCAAATCTTATTTTCATAAACGGTGTTTTGGTGGGCTTTCGCGTAACCCTTGTGTTTGGGGCGTGACAACTTGGTATCAGAGCTCTGGGTTCGAATACCTAAGAGCCATGGGAAAGAGGGTACATCACCTTGTGAGGATGTACGTGTGCTTGATTGCATGTGTTACAACGTTTTCTTAACATCAGCATGATAGCTTCTGGTGTATACGTGTGTATGGAGGTGGGACCTTAGGATTAATTAGACTTGCCTTCGGGTATAAACTTGGGAACCATGTTAGAGACGCATTTCACGGACGTGATCTCTAGCAAGAAATCTAAGTAGGTTATCCGGAGTGATGATAAAAAAAGGACCAAATTTGGGATCTATGGATCAAGCAAGTTTGGGCATAAGTTGCTCCACGGTGAAAGACTGGAAATCTGTGCAGAATGGGTTTCTCTGTTCGTCGGCTAGTGAACTAGGAAAAATAGTTAGTCGTACCGGGGTATAGAAGATTTTGTTACTTCTTGGGACTCGTGTGGCCAGGTTGATTGTAACGCTACTTAGGTCTATACGCTCGCCCGGCATCGATGCCTATGTTTACAAACCACGAGTTGGTTAAATCACGCGAGTGTGTGCGTACGTGTGTATGTGTTTTCTCGGCTGTGTGTTTCGAGTGAAAATTAACATTTTGGTTACTATTTTTCGTTAACTATGAAACGTTGTTGCATTGTTGAAATGCTTTGTTTTGAGGGTGGAAAAGCGTTTTGAGACTTATGGGAGTCTGACGGGAAACTTGGGATTTTATGAAGTAAAATCATTTTAAGGCTCATGTGATTGAGTCAACTTTATACTATGTGATTGCATATCCTGCTTTACTGCATCATAGTCTATTTCATTGGGCTTTGGCTCACGTAGTGGGATTTGTTAAAACCTTTTTCAAGTGTTGATGATCACGTATAGTTGATCTAGAGGTGCCCGTGGTAGCAAAAGACTTGTATAGTTTTCCCTTTTGTTATGGAACTGTATTCCTATATGTATTGCCTATTTTTGAAGGTGTGTTTTGTAAGCTTTGAGGCGATACATTATGCATGTATGGAAATGTATGAATGTTGCACTGAGAGAGAGAGAGATGACCTTGGGTATTCTTTTAATTCCAAAAGATGTATTACTTTTGGTTGATTGTTTTACCAGTAAAACTTATCTTTTATAAATGATGGTTCGATGGGCTTTTCACGTGACCTTAGATTTTGGGGCGTGACAACTTGATATTAGAGCTCTGGGTTTGAATACCTAAGAGCCATGGAAAGATGGTGCATCACCTTATGAGGATGATTGCATATGCTTGCTTGCATATGTTTAAATATTTTTATAACATGATCATAATAGCCTATTGAGCATAATAGTTTGTGTATACGTGAGTATGGAGGTTGGATCTTAGGATTGATTAGTCTTGCCTTAGGGTATTTAGTGTAATAAATTTGGAAGTCAAGTTAGAAATGCGTTTGGCTGACGTGTTTTCTAGTAAGGAATCTAAATAGGTTATCCAAATTGACGCGTCTTTCTTGTTGGTTCTCCTCGGTATGTGAGATGTGCTTACATAATCTTAAATGGCTATGTGTTAGCATGATTATGTCTTTTATCTTAATAACATGTTGTATGAAAGCTTATATTGCTATATTGCCTTCATATAAAGTTATATCCACGCAGGGAGGACGAGAATGGGGTCGTGGCTAAGGCCGTGGCCGAGATCGTGCGTATGCCCAGGTTTTGAAAGAAGGGAACGTTCATGCTCCGCAGGAACAAGTGGGCGGTGCTGACATTGTACAGGAGATGCTTGCTACAATGAGAGCGATGGCTGAGGCAACTAAGACTGGAGTCAGGGTTCTTGAGCCAAGGGCCTCTATGGCAATGAGGGAATTTTGACGGTTGAATCCTCTAACCTTTTTTAGGGAGCCGGACCCCAAAGTTGCTACCGAGTGGCTGGAAGTAACCACAACAATCTTAGATACCCTGGAGATTGAGGAAGATGTATTGCGTGTTAAGTTGGCGGCATTCTAACTTCGGGAGGACGTGAGGGAGTGGTGGAAGTTTGCTAAAACCACGATGGATGGTACGTGGACTGCTTTTACTAGGGACTTTTTGAAAAAGTACTTCTCGGATTCTTTAAGAGATACATATCGGGAGGAGTTCCTCTCCCTTATTCAAGGGAACCTTACCATGGTCCAGTATGAGGCCGAGTTTGCGAATCTGTCGCAGTTTGAATCTGAGATGGTGACAACATAGGAGTTACGCACCGAAAGGTTTGGAAGGGGTCTTCGACCCACAATCAAAGATAGAATTGTAGTGCTGGGTTTTTGAGTTTACATTGAGGTTGTGGAAGTCGCTATTCGAGTAGAGAATGCAATGGCAGAGAGTTACAGGATTAGGGAGAGTAGAAGCCAGCAGGGTGGTGGAGATGCACAGTTCTAGGGGCGCGTGAAAAAGCGCTAGTGGTCGTCTAATCTGAGTTCTCATCCTGTGGGATTGTATCAACCGCAGTTTTTGACACCTGCACCTTTAGTGGTCTCTATGGGAAGGCCAGAGCAGAGAGAGTTCACTTGTTTTCGATGCAAACAGCCAGGGCATCGTACGATGGAGTGCCCATTGAAGGGCCAGGTTCAGAGTTCGGTGCCTATTCAGTCGCATGGGAGAAAGCCACCAGTATGCTTTGGGTGCAGTCAGTCTAGGCACATTCGTAGGTACTATCTCCGAGGAGGGAGTGCACAGAGTACGACAGGAGGATCATTTGTTTCTCCTGCATAGTGACGACAGACTTATCAGCTACCTAGGGCTTAGATAATTAGGTTTATGGAAGAGGGTGCCTTAGTACAGTCTGTGAGGTAATCAATGGCCTAGGGTCACAATAGACAAACTAGAGCACCTCAGGGCAGAGCATATGTCCTTACTGATCCTAGTGCTTCCAAAGCACCGATCGTGCCCGATGCAGCAACTATTCCATCCTTGATTAGAGGTACTCTCTTAGTATATAGATCATGGGTCAGTGTTCTTATCAACACGGGAGCATCACATTCCTTTATTTCCTCTACTTTTGCTTCTGCATTTGGGTTGGACACAAACTCGTTGGGCAATGCATTGAGCGTAGAGACCCCGGTCAGTAGGAATGTGGTGTTGAGTCGGGTTTGTAGATCTTGCAAGTTGGGGGTCGTTGGTCGTTATTTAGAGTTTGACTTTATCATTCTAGACATGACCACGTTTAATGTCATACTAGGGATGGACTGGCTGACCACCTATCGTGCCTTTATAGATTGCGATCGACGGAGGGTATCGATATGTACACATGAGAGTGATTGCTTTTATTTCATGGGCAATCGGGATGAGGGTTTGGTGTCGATGCCCGATGTTGCTCGAAATCAAGGGAATTTGGGTTTCCTTTTTCTGCTCTCATGATTGATGAGATGGTTGGGGTTTGAGGAGAGTTTCCTCCAGTGGTTTGTGACTATCCAGATGTCTTTCCAGACGATCTGTTCGAGTTGCCTCCGAGTCGTGAGATAGAGTTTTCTATTATTTGGTTCCGGGAGCTGCTCCCATTTTTATGCCATCTTATCGCTTTGCACTGGCTGAGTTGCAAGAACTCAAGGTACAGCTTCAGGAGTTATTTGATAAGGGATTTATACATCCGAGTACATCGCTGTGGGGAGCTTTAGCTCTTTTTGCTAAGAAGAAGGGTGGGTCCTTGAGGTTGTGTATTGACTACTAGAAGCTGAATCAGGTAACTGTGAAGAACAAGTATCCTATGCCGAGAATTGATGACTTGTTTGATCAGTTGAAGGGGTCAAGTTGCTTCTCGAAGATTGACTTAAGGTCAGGGTACCATCAGTTGAGGATTAGGGATAAGGACATAGCGAAGACCGCCTTTCGGACTCGTTATGGTCACTATGAGTTTTTGGTTATGCCTTTCGGCTTGATGAACGCTCCTGCAACGTTTATGGGTTTGATGAACCGTATCTTCTACTCGTATCTAGACAGCTTTGTGGTTGTATTCGTGGATGATATTCTTTTCTATTCACCCACAAGAGAGATGCACGAAGAGCATATGCGTATTGTCCTACAACTTTTGAGAGAGCATCGTCTGTATGCAAAGTTCGAGAAATATGAGTTTTGGATGCTTGAGGTAAGGTTTCTTGGACACGTGGTGTCGAAAGACGGAGTATCAGTGGATTCTTTGAAGACTAATGTAATGATGGATTGGGAACAACTGAAGAATGTATTTGAGATTCGTAGCTTTCTGGGTTTGGCAGGCTACTACCAACGGTTCATGAAGGACTTCTCTAGACTTGTTGCGTCAATGACATGTCTTATGCGAAAGGGAGTTATGTTTGATTGGAACGAGTCTTGCGAGTTGGCATTCCAAGAATTGAAGAAGAGGTTGACTAGTGCACCCGCATTGATTATTCCCGAATGAGGTTTGGGTTATATAGTGTATTGTGACGCATCGCATGATGGTCTAGATTGTGTTTTGATGCAGGGAGGTAA
Source organism: Heliamphora exappendiculata (assembly GCA_034768845.1). Lineage (NCBI taxonomy): Eukaryota > Viridiplantae > Streptophyta > Magnoliopsida > Ericales > Sarraceniaceae > Heliamphora > Heliamphora exappendiculata. The sequence goes on from JAOTRH010477364.1 coordinate 75,418, forward strand.
GGTTGTGGCTTATGGATCTCGACAGTTGAAGACTCATGAGAAGAACTATTCGACACATGATTTGGAGTTGGTAGCCGTGGTCTTTTCCTTGAAGATATGGCAGCACAATCTTTATGGTGAGCACTTTGAGATTTTCTCCGATCACAAAGGCTTGAAATACTTATTTTCACAGAAAGACCTGAATCTACGCCAATGACGGTGGATGGAGTTATTGGAAGACTATAATTTTGACTTGCAATATCATTTGGGGAAGGCTAATGTCGTGGCCGACGCTATTAGTAGGAGATCTTATGGTTCATTAGCTTCCATGGCTATACGAGAATGGGATATGCTAGGAGAGGTTGGGGAGTTTAATCTATGTCTCGGGGAGACAAGGAGAGAGCCGACTTTATTCTTAGTAGCTTCACGACCTGCATTGGTGGCACATGTGCTGGAAGTTCAGCAGACAGATCAGGAGACTCAGATGTTACAGGATCTTATTGTTAGTGGAAAGGATACTGTGGGATGGGTTATGAGCCCAGATTAGAGTTTGAGATTGGAAAGGAGATTATTTGTACCAGAGTCATGTCGTGCCACTGTACTACGTGATTTCCATCATTCTTATCTTGTAGTGCATCCGGGAGGCACTAAGATGTATCACGATCTGCGCTGTTAGTTCTGGTGGAAAGGAATGAAAGGGGATGTGATTCAGTTCATTTCTCGGTACCTTACTTGTCATTAGGTAAAGGCAAAACATTAGAGGCTAGTAAGGTTGTTACAGCCATTGCCAATATTATAATAGAAGTGGGAGAACGTCACGATGGATTTTATATTAGAACTTCCTAGATCGCCAAAAGGACACGATGCTATTTGGGTGGTGGTTGATAGGTTAACGAAGTCTGCACACTTTCTTTCTATTTGCGTGAAGGATTCGGTGGACAAATTCGGTAGATTGTATGTCTATGAGACAGTACGGTTACACGGATAGATGACCAGTCTGAGCATACCACTCAAATTTTAAAGGATATGTTGAGAGCCTATGTACTTGATTTTTGGGCTTCTTGGAAAGATCATCTACTATTGGCAGAATTTGCATACAACAATAGTTATCAGTCCAATATTGGGATGGCATCGTATGAAGCTTTGTATAGTAGGCCGTGTAGGTCACCAGTATGTTGGGCAGATGTGGAAGAGACCACAGTTTTGGGACCCAACTTGGTGCGGGAGACGATAGAGAAGATTACTGTAATTCGCCAACGTCTAGCAACAACTTAGAGTCGTAAGAAGAGCTATGCTGATCAGAGGAGGAGACCTTTGGAGTTTGTAGTGGGGGACCACGTGTTTCTGAAAGTTTCGCCACGCAGAGGTTTGATGAGGTTTGACCATAGCGGAAAGCTATCACCGATTTTCATTGGACTGTTTGAGATCCTTGAACGGATTGGAGAGGTAACATACCGTCTGGCTTTACCACCTCAATTGGCGTCTGTGCACAATGTGTTTCACATTTTCATGCTTCATAAATATGAGCCTAACCCATCACATGTTCTAGATTGGGCTAGGTTGCAGGTTGATGAGGATGTTACTTATAAGGAGCGACCTGTGAAGTTTCTGGACACGAAGGAGAAAGTGTTGAGAGGGAAGACCATTGTTTATGTCAAGGTCCTATGGCTTCATCACGGGATTGAGAAAGCGACGTGGGAGCTTGAGTCCGGGGTTCGTGCTAGATACCGGGAGTTATTTTCTTTGTAACCTTGTAGCAAATTTCGAGGACAAAATTTCTTAAGAGGGAAGAGTTGTGAGACCTGGGTTCGTTTCTTTTTCAGAATATAAAATAATTATATATTCGACGTGTTCTTTCTCGTTATACGTACATCTTCAATATTTAGTTTATACTTTAATGTTGTAGAACAGTATGTACATATGTGTTTTATGCTTTCTTGGATTTTCTTAAAGCATGTTTGGTTGGCTTTGGAGCAGCAAATTTTTTTTTCCGTTAAGGCATGTTGTAGAACAGCAGTCCAGTCGACTGGACTAGATGACCCAGTCAACTGGGTCGACAGTGGGTCAAGTCAGTCGACTGAGTTGGGTTTTTGCCGTGTTCTATAAATATCAGGCTCTTGGAGATATTTTGAAAACCTTTTCTTCTTAGCTAAGTTACCATTTTCTCCACCTTCTCTCTAGACTTTTGAGGGCTTGGGGCTTGGTTTTTGGCGATCTGCTTGTGAATCCTTGCTATCTACACCATAGGCTTCGCATCCATCCTGACGGATTCTCGTTCTGACGAAGTTTGATTTTCGAGGGGTCAAGTTTCGACTCATCGAGGTAAGATCCTAGACTATGTTATTTTTAAAGGGTGTTACGTGCAGTTATACACTTTTTTACCAGTTGAAAATGCTTTAAATGATGCATTTTGTGTATAAACCATGTTTGTTCGAATAAAAAGCATGTTTTGTGCTTTTCTTAGTTTATTACATGTGGTGACGTGTTATGAGTTTGGCGAGAAGAACCTTTTGGATTGGACTCGCACGTGTGTATTTTGATATGATAATAAAAAGGGACCGAATTTGGGATATATGGATCGAGTAAGTTTGGGAATGAGTTGCTCCACAGTGAAAGACAAAAAAACTACACAGAATGGGTTTCTCTGCCCGTCGGCTAGGGAACCGGGAAAAAAAGTTATTCGTGTTGGGGTATAGATGGTTTCGTTACTTCCTGAGGCCTATGTGGCCAGGTTGATTGTAACGCTACTTCGGTCCATACGCTCATCCGACATCGGTGCCTATGTTTACAAATCACGAGTTGGTTGAATCACGTGAGTGTGTGCATGTGTGTGTGTGTTTTCTCTACTGTGTTTCGAGTGAAAAATAACGTTTTGATTACTATTTTTCGTTAATTGTGAAACGTTGTTGCATTGTTGAAATGTTTAGTTTTGAGCGTGAAAAACCGTTTTAAGACTTATGGAAATCTAATGAGAAACTTGAAATTTTATGAAGTAAAACCGTTTTGAAACTCATGCGATTGAGTCAATTTTATGCTATGTAATTGCATATCTTATTTTACTATATCATAGTCTGTTTCTATTGAGCTTCTGCTCACGTAGTGGGATTTCTTAAAGTTTTTTTCAGGTGTTGATGATCACGTGAAGTTGATCCAGAGGTGTCCGTTGTGGCAGAAGACTTGTATAGTTTTTTCTTTTGTTATAGAACTGTATTCCTACATGTATTACCTATTTTTGAAAGTTTTGTAAAACTTGAGGCGATATATTATGCATGTGTGAAAATGTATGAATGTTGCACTGACAGAGAGATGACCTTAGGTACTCTTTTAATTTCAAAAACTGTATTACTTTTGGTTGATTATTTACCCGTAACCTATCTTTTATAAATAGTGGCTCAATGGACTTTTTGCGTAACCCTAATTTTTGCGGCATGACAGTGAATCTCAAACACAAAAAAGTTAAAACAACTAACCGTCCAAGTCCTTGATTTAATGATATAGTCCTTGATTTATGTATTTAAACCTAAACTAGTTTTGTAATTTATATTCGATTTATGATTTTTCACTTAAAAATCACTGTCTTCTTGTACGAATTTGGTTTATTCTATTATTTGCAATCTTCGTTCAATTCACAGGTAAAATTATCCTGCTTTATCCACATAATTTTGCAGTTAGTAGGATCAACTATATATATTCTTTGGCTAAATGATTTAAAAGGTATTTAGTTTGAAAAGGTAAACAAACAAAAAAAGTCAAGCGGAGTTGTTGGCACATAAAGATGTCAAAAGCCTATTTTCTAGTATTTTTATGTGGCCATAAAACTGGATTACAATAATACCGGTAAGGATACAAATTATTTTAAGCTTTGAAAAGTAATCATTTTAAAATAATAAGTTTTGAAAGCCACCAAAAGAAGTTGTTAAAAAGCCAAAAGGCGAAACAAATTAATTTTTATGGTTTTTATTATAGAAAAAAAAATGCTATCTAAATGAAATCATAAGAGATTATATTTTTTTAAAAATATATGTACTGTTTGTAAAATTTTACTAACAATACATGTATCAATTGTTTTCGCAAAGCACGGTTTTTAAAAATAAAAATTTACTTAACTTTTATTATAATACAAAAAACCTAAGTGAATTAGCAATAATATCAATTCAACATAAAAATTTAATAAGTAATAGGTAATTTTATAAACCTAAAAATTAAAGGTTAGGCTTCTTGGGTCAACCAAAAAAGGTTAGGCTTCTTTTAGTTCTATTATAGATTGGAAAATTTTAGTTTAATCTTTTTTAGGCTTAAAATAAATACATTTTAATAATTTGAATAGTTTATTTTATTGTTATTAATTTATATATTATTACTGTAAAAAATTAAATTAATTAAATATCGCTAACTGTTAAAACAAATAACATTTGCATTAATAAAATAAATAATAAAATAAACATCAAAGCTTATTTTTATTAATATAAATGTGATTTGTTAAGTCAGAATTTAACGATGTTTGATTAATTTAATTTTTTATAATAGTAATATATAAATTAAAAATAATAAAATAAATAATTTAAATTATCAAAATATATTTATTTTAAACTCAAAAAAATCTAACTGCAGACCGGAGAGAAGCCTCACCCAACGAAAGAAGCCACTTGATGCTGATGCCTCTGAAGACTTATAAGGCAAGCCATTGAGAACATATTATTAGTTTAATTACACTTGTTGAAAGCATAATAATTAATAAACACATGAACACGTTGACTTTTTTTTTTTTTACCCATGCTATGCACGGGCTCAATCTAGTTAATATTGTTTTCGTAAAAAAATTTAAAATAAGATAAATCATTAATTGATCAAATAATTCATTATAAATGAATAAAAAACAAAAGAAAAGAGTGAATAAGAGAAGCAAAACTGGGTTTTTATAACAATAATATATAATTGAAATAAAATAATTACAAAAAATGCGAAAAGAGTTGAGAGAAAAGTAAGAGATTGCAAATAAAAATAAGATACGTTATTTATGCATTGATATTATATGAAAGATAAAAATGTATAGGTCTTGTATGGATAAATTGGTTTTTTTATTTATTTACTATTTGACTAAGTTAATTTTTTATTTTTAGTAAAAATAAATTATTATTTAATTAAATTATTATACTTTTTAGACTTCTTTTATTGAGACGAGTTGAAAAAATAAAAAATATTTGATAAAAATATAAAAATAGTACAGAAAAAACAAAAATAAACAAAAATAAGTCAATAAGCTAAATAAATAAAATTTATAACTAAAATAAACTAATAAATTAATAAGCAAATTTGCCCCATAGTAACATCATAGGTCATGATTACGCACAAATAATCAATTTTTATAATATTTATAGAAGTGCATGAGATTTTATTATATTATATTAATATGAGCTTTTCATGTGACAGTCCGATGAGAGTTTATTATCAAAGTAAATATTGCGACTTCGTAAATGGATGTAAAATATAATAATATTTTAAGAAATATATTAATTTTAACTTGTCAATTATATCATTTTATTTGTATTAATTTCATAATAAATCATGACACAAAGTAAAATTTGACTTTTTCTCTTCTATTATTATTTTCTAGCACAAATGTCATTCTCTTAGAAAAACAATTGTCGCTCTCCTGATTGTAGACTTCTTTTACATATTATATAATCGAACTGTTATGTATATATATGTCTTGTATTATGTTAATTTATATAATTATTATTTTAATTTATATATATTTGAATTGGCCTAAAGTTATTAATTCATAAGAATTTTAATACGTATAAAATTATATAATTGTATGGAGGCTAAGATTTTAGAATTTGCTTATAAATAGAAACTTATAGTTCTAGTAGGTGTGTGGCAATTAAATCAAATGAAGTAGAGATGTAGGGAGAGAAAAAAAAATATTAAAAGCACCAGAGTAATTCTTGAGCAGAGGAATGAGATTTGTTTGAAGGCTCGGGTTGTTGTGTTAAGTTTTGGGTATTTTTGGTAACGTGATTGCACATTTTATAGTTATAGCGAATTATTTTTTTTATCCATAAACGTAAGCAGGTGGTATCAAACCACATAAAATCTTGAATGAATTTTTCTTTGGTGTGTACATATTTTGTTTCTATTTGCGTTTAGAAATTAGTGTTTAAATTTCAATAAATGATATCAAAGCTGATGGTTAAAAATTTAAAATAGTGGTGAGAGATCAAGTATATGTATTATTTTTTATTTTAGTTTGTATAAATTAAAAAATATTTATTTTGTACAAAAAAATCAAAAACAAACCGGGAAGAGTTGCAGTGGGCATTGATGAATGAATAGTTGCGGCTGTGCGGCAGTGCCAGAACAAGGTTGGGTTTAGCTTAACGTTGACGTTCGGCCACCCTTACTGCCTTGGCATTTTGCTTTGGAATTTGCCTCCATGGATTTGGAAAACTGTGAGGGTGTAATTTTGGTTTTACTCGGTTTGGGTGTAATTTGAGTGGACAAATTTGGCTCAGGTCCAGCAGGTTCATATTAAATTTTTGGGTTGGACTTTTTTTGTCAATACGTCGGCCTAGAGTGTACTAGCTTCATGCCCGCACTTTGGGCGGGCCTTAAATTTTTTTGAGTTTTTTGTTGTTGTTTTAATTTGTTATATATATTTATATTTTTATTATTTTTGCAGTTATTTAGTTTATAAGTTTATAGTATAATATTAGTTTACTACTTTATTAGTAGTAGTTAATATATTAACTTAAAAATTATAAACTTAAAATTTATTATATTATATAAGTTTATAACTAATAATTTATTAGTTTATATATTATAAACTAATATATTAAACTTATAATATTAAGTTTTGAAATTAAACTATAAATTAGTTACTAGTTTATTATATTATATAAGTTTATCAGTTTATTAGTTATTAAACTATAAACTTTAAACTTATTAGTTTATAGTAAATTTATTAATTTATAATTTATAATATAATATATTAGTTTTATAATATAATACGTTAGTTTATTATATTAATTTATAATTTATACTAGTTTATAGTAAACTTATTAATTTATAATTTATAATAAACTTATTGGTTTTTAGTAAATTTACTAGTTTATAAATTATTAAACTATAAACTTAATAACTAATAATTTACTAGTTTATTATATTATATAAGTTTATGATTTTCATAGTAAAATAATAAAATAGTAAACTTCTAAACTAATGTTATAAGTTATAAATATATAGTTTATTATTAGTTATTAGTTATAAGTTATTAGTTATTAGTTTATTATTTACTTATTATTATGATATTTTATTTTATTAGTTTATAAGTTTATATGTTATTAGTTTTTATAGTTTATACTTTATTAGTACTTATTAAGTTATTAACTTATTAGTTTATTATATAAATTTATATTTTATTTGTTTATTAGTTTTTAAATTTATAGTTAATAAGTTTATTATTAGTTTACAAATTTATAGTTTTATCTTTATATTATTAATTTATTATAAATTTACTAGTTTATTATTTATTATAAGGTTATAATAAATGGACTTATAGTAAATTAATAATATATTAATTTGTAAAACAACAAGTCAATGGCCCGGGTCAATGGGCCAAGTCGGCCCATGGATTTCGAGAGGTAGGCTCAGGTTGAAAATTCTATGTACGGGCTTAGGCCGACTTCGGGCCGACCTCTGCCGCACAATGTCGATCCTCGAGTGAACCTTGGGCTAAAACTACATCCCTAAAATTCTCATTATTTGAAGATTCACATTACTTTTGAAATTATTCAAAGGTTTTAATTTAGTGTGGTGGGAATATATGATATATATTTTTTGAATTATATCAAATCATATATATAACAGAAAAATTCAATATAGATGTGTATCTTGGGGTTATCAGGCCATGCAAATTCATTGGTATGATCAGAATTTTCAGATTCGGAATGATTAAATGAGATTGGATAAATTTGGCACAAAATGAATTTAATTAGGGGTGAGTGGCTTTTATAAAGAGTGATTAAAGGTAATCGAGAGCAATTTAGTTCAAATAATCGTGAAAGGCTAACCATCACGATGCAACTGGAATTTTAATTGTAAGTGGAGTCAATTCAGATAACGATTTTTTAATTTGACAGATGATTAGCAATTAATATACCTTGACGAATAGGTGTAGTGACGACAAACATCTTGACGAATATATTTTGGGCATCTCGGTATAGAGATGCAGGTTATGTTAGTTTGAGTGTAACAGATTGACAATGACAATAGAATCGATATGGATACCGATTATCTTTAAGGTGATTTGCAGAATTTAAGCCAATGTGGAGATTATTAAGTATATGTCTTGTATTCTGCGAGCCCATATAATTAATATTTTAATTTACATGTATTTGATATGGATTGAAATTATGAATCTATAAGAAATCTAATATGTTTAATATTTTATAATTATATGGGAGTTAGAAATTTAGAATTTGCCTATAAATCGAATTTATAATTCTATTAGGTGTGCGTAGAGTAAATCAAATGATGTAGAGATGTAGGGAGAGATGAAAAATTACTTGGGGCACGAGAGTAACCCTTGAACGGAGAAACGTTGTTTGTTTCAAATTTTAAGTTGTGTGTGTCAAGTTTTGAAGTATTTTTTGCTTTGTGATTGTATATCTTACTTTTATAATAGATTATTTTTATTACCGATGAACGTAAACAAATTGTACCAAATTATGTAAATTGTTATATAAGTTTTTCTTTAATGTGTATATATTTTTACTTTTGTTTACATTTAAATATTATAATAATCACACAAAATAAAAGTTGGTTAACGATGTCAACGGTGACCCCAAAACGCGCACAGAAGTTTCTCCATGATCAAAACGATGCTCGAAAAGGCGTAGACTTAAATAAATAATTACCATATTTGTCCCTGTCATTACCATCACCATTTGTGGCATCATTTTTCATTTTTTGGTTTTTATGAAAAAAAGAGTTAAAAAGTGAACGGTGATTATTTTAATGCACGTTAACGTTAACTATAACACACTTACATCCGGATTTGGCTAAGAGAAATGATTTTGACATTCTCGACTTAATAAAATATATATTTTATTTTATTTTTATTCAATAAAACTGTAATAATGCCCTTCAAAATAAAATAAGGAATAAAGATAACAGGAAGGTATTTTTGTAATATTACTTAACAAGGACAAATAGGTGAATTTATTTGGAGACATTATTCTGTGGTCCCAGAATATCATGTGATAATTTTATATAGTGAACTCTCTTAATATTATAACGACAAATTTTATAATAAAAACATGATAACTTATTTTTACCGGATGATTAAGAAACAAGAAGTAATTCACATAGTGCGTGTTATAATCATTTATTAACCGAAAGTATCACGTGGCATCATTTTTATGGTACTCCAAAAGTACTTAGGTCTTGTTTGGCAACCATCTTTAAGCTGGCTTAAAGTCAGGCTTTTTGCCTTTTTTCTTAAAGTCCAAAAAGCCATATTTTCTAATTCAAGGGCTTCTAGCCATTTTACATAATTTTTTTCTATTTTTAAAAAAATATCATGACTTTTATTATACATGTTTATTTTTTTATAAAAATTATATTTTTAAAATATATTCGTCAAAATCTATCAAACAAGTTAATGTTAAATATAATATTATCTAAAAATAAAATTTAAAAAATTATAACATTTTAAAGAAAATTTTCTTTTTCCTTTTAACTTAAAACCACTTTAAGTTTTTACCTTAATGTCACTCCATTTTTCTCCCAAACAAACTTTTGGCCTTTTGAGCTTAAAATGATTTTAAGTAAAAAAACTGACTAAAAATCAAGTTGCCAAACGAGACCTTGATAATTTTCCATGTATTTGGCTAAAAGAGGAGTCCCATAATTATTTACCCTTTTCTAATTGGCTCAGAGTTTAAAATTAGTTTTTTTCTTTTTACCATTTACTAAAATTAAAAATTTTAGCATTATTTGGTTAAGTTTTTAACTTTTCCATTTAACTTTGGACGAGAATTTTATAATAACTACATCTAACAAGAAAAAAATAATAAAGATAAAGAAACAAAAAAAAAAGGGTTTTTCAACTTTTTCGTTGTTAGTGAGAGTTTTTCAAATATGATCCATTTTTTTAGTGTTTAAATCCTTTAGTCAAGTCGAACAGAAAAAAATAAAAAAACTAAATACAAAGAAAAAGTTCATTAAGAATAAAATAAATTATTTAAAACACACACACACACACACACTTAAAGCACTATACGAGCCAAATAGAAATTATTAAACATGGTCCATTTTTTAGTGCCTATTACCTTCACTTCATCACATTGTTTTTTCATAAATAGATAATTTTATCTTTAATGTTTGACGTGTCTCGTTTTATTTGGTATGTCCTCATGAAGGCTTGCAAGACACAAGAATACATCAATGCAGGCACGTGTAATGTGCTTATCAAAGATTTTTCAATGTTTCAGTTAAATTAATTACTTGGGAATGGTAATTTATGTTTGGAGTTTTAGATAGGATTGAATCGTATTAATATTCTTAGAACTATTAGTTATAGGATATCAAATTCATCAGATTGAATAGTACTCCTAATTTAATTGAATTTTATTGATTGGTTACTCTTGGAATAAACTTATATCTAGTTCAAACATAATTCAATCATTTATTGTTTTCATATATTAAAACAAAATGAAACAAATAAAAGCGAAAAAGAAAGTAAAAATTATTTAGTCCAAACTAATTCAATTCTTTATTGGTTTTATTGATTAAAATAAAATGGAATAAAAAACAAGTAAAAAAGTAAAAATTAAAAAATTAAAAACAAAACAAAAAATAGAAACTATTTTTTTTGAAAAAAAAGTCACTAATAACTATATAAAAAACACTAATTAAATATAAAAATGGTCAATTAAAATTTTTTAAAACATGTTTTATTAATTTTATAATTAATTCTTTCTCTTCTTTGATCCTTCAACTATTTATCCCATAGACTTTCACTCTTACTATTTATCCCTTATATAAGGGATTAAGAGTCCAATCTAAACTATTAGTTCGAACACTAAAAAGTGAAGCAAACACGAAACAAAAATTATCTTTAGACTACTAGTCCAATACCATTCACTAGTCCTTAATTTTAAACATAGCCTCTGTTTGTTTCACCGAGAAATATTTTCACTTTAAAATAAAAAATATTTTTTTTTGTTTGATTACAACATTAAGAATAATGGTGATAGTGATATGATGTGATGGTAGTGGTGGGATGACGGTGACAATGGTGGTGTTGGTGGCAGCGATGATCATAGTAGTGGTAGTGGTGGACTAGTAGTGGTGGTGGAAGACGATGACCATGGTAGGTGGTGCCATAGGTGATGTGGTGAGTAGTTGTGGCGCGACGGTGGAATGGTAAGAGTGGACATGTTTTTTGTAAATAAAAAATGAAAAATATTTTTTACTAAAATTAATTTCTTGAGAAGCATTGTAAATGCACCAATTAATGAAAATATTTGAGAAATACTCTTCAGCAGATCTATACAGGACCGGTACTGATGTACCCATCAATGTTTATACCTTGTTTGAAAGTAGAACTAACAAAAAATAAGTCATTGCTCTTTGCTTTCGTCCAGGCCTGAAGATAAATTTCGTTGGTTGGAAAACTATCAAAAAATAAGTCATTGCTCTTTTTGCTTTCGTCCAAGCCTGAAGATAAATTTCGTTGGTTGAAAAATCTACATCCAAACTCTATATTTATTCCACAGCATTAGAATGTCCAAAATCTTCATACCCAATAATTTATTCATTTTTTTTATTTTATGATAATTTTTGGAGAATTGATTAGGTATGTAAATGGTTCGATTTAGTCGACTTTTTAACAAAATTCTCACCAAATTGATAATTTGGTTTGATTTTTTCATATATTAAAATTGACCAAAATTACTATTTAATCGAACCATACCATCAAAATAAAATCGGACCGACTCGGTGCAATTTAATCGATTTGAACCTGATCGATGCGTAAAAGCGCCGATTATATCCTACAAATTATATCAGTTTAGTCTCAAATTTAAGTTTGCTAATATATTTTAGAAAAGTTGAGAAGGTGGTGAAATGTGCTAAAACGGGACAAAAAGTGGATTAAAGCACAAAAGGGGGACAATTTGGACATTTTTCGTCCGGACGAAATTGGAGCATCCGGACGGTTTAAGGCAGAAATATTTCGTCTAGACAAGCATCCGAATGGATTTGTACAAAATTATTTCATCCGAATGGGCATATGAATGGGGCATGTATATCAAGCTACGTGAGAATTTAAAATGAAAAATTAGTCTTAAGTTCTTAAAGTAGCGTCGGCTTTATTTTTCATCCACCAAAATTTTTTTTAACGCGCGAGGTCTAGTTTTAACGTGTGAGGTCCAATTGGACCATTGAACAGATAAATTTATCTGTGCATTTTTTAAAATATACAGATAAATTTATCTGTATAAATAAAATTGTGCCTTTTCAAAACACGTGTAAAGTACACAGATAAATTTATATGTGTGCCTTAAATATGTTTTGGAAGGCACAGATAAATTTATCTGTATACTTTACACATGTGTGTAAGGCAGATAGATAAATTTATCTGTTCGTGTATTTGTACAAGACAGATAAATTCATCTATATTATGACCCAACCACGAGTTGAACATATAAGAATTATAACTCTTTCCAATATAAACATCTGCGCTACATAAACAAGTTAACAAGAGTTTTCTTTTCATTTAAGCATTTAAAAGATTCCAACTTTACAAAACTACTCAAGAATAGACGACATTATATGTTCAACTTTAAATTACATTCATCCACTTTACTTTACATAGGAACATAACTCAAATGCTGTGAAACAAATTTTTCCTCTAACTTTTCCCCAACATGCTTCTGTTGTCCCAAAATCACTCTTGAACTTCGAAACCTGAAATGGTTTAGTATACAACATGAGCCGAAACTCGTAGGATAAAGACTAACTCTATGCTAAGCATGATTTGTGAGGTGTGATGGGTGCAACCGAAATATAAATGTAAGTATCATAAATTTGTTATTTATTTCCACACACACACCCACGTACGCCAGGTTATTCATTTATTAAACATTTTTTCTAAATACACATTTTTTTCACATTTATTTTCTCGTTTCTTGATTTTTCACAAAAACTAAATCACATTTTCATAGCCCGATTTATTACAAAAATAGTATCACAACAATGAACCGGCATCGGGAAAAGCTTAGAGAAACCCCTCCCTATTTTTCCAATAGGCTACGCGAAGCCATTGGGTAATAGATAGCTCTATAACTCATCACGACGTAACACCACATTTCAGGGGCTAACCCGTGGGCATGTGATCCCCGTCTTGTGCAAGTTTTCGGTCTTTCACCGCGGACCCGCCAGGATAATTTAATCCACATTAATCCATATGGTTCTTTTTTCTTGATATTATTACTTTTCAAGAAAAAAAATCTCGAGAGTCCAACCCACAACCCGTTCCTCTCCCAATCATTTTCAATATTCTCATTTTGATCCCAATTTCAAGTTTTCCATTCCATTGTTAAGTCACATTCGTTTTTAGTATTTCCATTTCTCTTTTCAAATCAAATGCATCACAACTCCCGTATATAAAATTTTCCATGGAGATTATGTCATTTGAAGAAAATGGAATGCACCCATCATATTTATACATATATGCACAAATTTAAAACCCATGTATCTTTGCCAAAAGCGTAATATTTTAAACGAAAACTATATCACGTTATAACCCTCAACTACCCACTCTTGTTTAAAAGAAAACATCATCGTACGAAGAAAACTCGCCTTGTTATAAAATCTACCCAACTGGTATAACACATGTATCCCAACCCAAGTAAGGTGATATAGGTTTATCTATAGCCCACGAGGCAAGAAATTAAGTAGAAGGCTCAATGAGGATGAAAAATAGCCTTTTTCAAGACAATTGGCCAAAAACGGGTGAAAAACGGTTAAGAAAAGTTGACATACCCTCACTATTTTGGTCATAACTTTTTCTACAAAAGAATTTTTCTTGTAAGAGTAGTCTCGTAGGAAAGAGAACTTCCGGGGCTTCGATTTGAGTACAAAAATGACCTCATTCGGAGTTTGGATGACAGAGATACATTGATTTAAAGAATAACTTTTCGACCAGTGAAAAATAGACCGCGTGCTAAACCGCTCGAGCGGTCTATCGGGTGGTCTACACTGCAGAAGAAGCCGAGAGCATCCCATGACCGCCTGCTAGACCACTTGAGCAGTCCCTCGGGCGGTCCTACGTTGAAAATTAAATTTTTGAAAAGATTTTGAAGCTAACACCCATCCCAAACACTTTAATCCAACTCATTCTTATAATCAACCCAAAACATTGAATCTCAAGTATCAAAACCTCTTTTTATACAACAAAGTGGAAGAAATCCATGATAATTCTCTCTCAAAACTCTCAATTTTCTTAAAAATCCAACTCAACCCTATCAATTCTTCAAACATGAGTGAAATTAACTAGAATTTACTTGTATAATCAAAATATCAACACAAATCGCCACAAAACCTGAGGCATAGTCTAGATCCTACCTCAAATAGCCTCCAAGCTTCAAGATTTCACCAAAATTGCCTCCTAGGGTTTCGGCTACCCCTTTGATTTACTCCTTGATGCTTTAATCTCACATTTCTTACTCCAAAGCTTTAGCTTCTTATTTGTTTGCCTCTAATCTAGATTCTAACAATGCCAATTGTTAAGAAGGAGGGTTAGGGTTCAATGGTTGATGGAGATTCTCCCAATATTCCAAAAGAAGAAGAAGAAGAAGAAGAAAAGAGGTGAGAGTGTTTGGCGGGGAGGGCAGGGTGGAACCCTTTCTCTCTTTTATCTCTCTCTCTCTCTCTCTCTCTCTCTCTCTCTCTCCACATTTCTAGAATGGCCCTATGGCTATGTTTGGCTAACCTCTTTTATTTTTTCCTTTTTCATTTTTCACTTTAGTTCTCATATGCTATTTTCTCTCTAATTTAATCTCATAAACTTCATAATTTAATTCCACATTTACAACCTAATTTTAATCTCTTATTCCAAGAATTTGAATTAATAAGTTATGCTTAACCACAGATTATGGTTATTTATTACCTTATATCTCAATTATATTTCACATACCATCGATTTCTTTATTTAATCAAAAGCATAGACGGACAAAATAAACGCGTACCGTGTCACTACAATCTATCTGTGTACAAATATACAGACAAATAAATTTATCTGTATGTATTACAGATAAATTTATCTGTCTGTGTATAAATATACATAAAGATAAATTTATCTGTATGCATTACATATAAATTTATCTATTTGTGTTAAATTTATCTGTGTTGTAGGCTATTAGACCTCGCGCATTAAAAAATTTGTTACTGGATCTTGCGCGTTAAAACTTATTTTTTTGGACATTTAGCTGAAAGCCCCAATTTAAAATCTTAGGTCACAACTTCATTATAAAAGAGTAGTTATGAGGCTGACTTCATAATGTTTGATTCTAAAGTTTAAGAAGGCACAAGAAGGCGACGGCTAGGGCTTGGGAAGTGACGAGAACCCAGGAACGAATGTTGAGATTCTGATTCTTCTTCAACTTAATTTGCATGGATTATATCTGTAGCATGAGCGGCTAGACTTCTTCATCCTAGGATTAGATTAAATCCTAATCGGTATTTAGATTTAGTTTTGATTTCATGTTCCTTTCAGTACTGTTTTAACTTCGTTATATGATTTTTAGACGTTGAGTTTTAATTAACAAGCTTTAAAGTTTTTATTTTAATTTCTATTTTTACTTTTTGTGATTGTGAATGCGAGATCATGTAACTATTTTAATTTCATGTTTCAATCCAAATGTGAGACAATTTATGCCGTGATAGAACAAATTAATCGTGTTAGATTTTACACAGACGACTCATGCCAATCTAGTAGGTTATACTAGGTTTGGTTAGATATTATTTTTCATGATCATCCACGTCATGCTTGTAGTCGAGACGGTATTAAGTTGAATTGTGTAAAAGTTCAAAATCTTAACTAATCTAAAATACTTGACTAGGATGGATTCAAAACCCTAGAATCTTCTTCTTCATCGAATTGAAACCTTTAATTCCAATTTTATTTATTTTCAATTCTTGGTTTAATAATCAAACAAAGAACTTTTTGAGTAAAAAACTGGATTAACTTTTAAGTTCTAAAAAATTGTGAGTTCACCTTATAATCCATATTGGAACTATACCTAGACTTAACTGCTATTCTATCGAATAATTGTTAAATTTAATATTTTAAATATTTATCTTTGGTACGGTACAATACGCATCAATTTTGTTCGTTTTTTTTTCTTTTTCTTCACCATCTACAAATATTTGTGTGAATTGTTTTCTTCCTATTTCACAAGACTACCAGGATTCACGCGTTGCAAAAGTAAAGGCAAACGGGTCATCCTTGTCTAAACTCTATAAGCTTTAAGTTTGTGTTTTCTTTGGTTTAGAATGGAGAAAACTAGATCTAAGGGATATGCAACTCATACCTAGTATTTCTTTTTCTTTCTTTTATTTTCTTTGGATTTCTGTGAATGGATGGTTGTCACGTCACATACAACTAGTAGCATTTGATCTTGAGATTAAAAATACCTTCAGTCATAATCGAGCAGCCCTGCAATCCTCTTCGTCCACCAACATCTCTAGTCTACTAGTTCACACAGTATCCACTCCAATGGAAACAAACACCCAAGCCAACCAATAGGATAGACAGCTTAAGGAGTATTTTACTCCATCGGCGTATGTGTTGCTGCTCTACATTCATCTCCCCAACATTAGGCCTGCTAGGACAAGCTACCAAGATCTTAACATTATGTTTAAGATTTTAGTCAAAAAACAAATTAGATGGGTAAGTGCCAAAATAGGCACTATATTAAAATTTGTTGATATCGAACAATCAAAATAAATCTGGTAATACTCTCAAAATTAGTTTAAGATTATACCTTTCGAAGACTAGTTGGATTGATTCCGTTTGTTGTCAAAAACTTTAGTTAACAAGCTATCGCGATAATTGACTAGAAGTTAAATCTCCCAAACAAGTCTTCTACTGTATTCCTAGATGTTAGAATTTGATCGTAGTGTGAGCTACATTCTTTATGCTCTTCAAAACTCGTACCGACTAAACTTAGGTTTCAAAGAATGTGAAAACTTTAGCCTCCTTGTCAGTTGACTGAATAATATGAATTATAGCGTCAAGGTTTATAACAACATATATATAGGCTACAATAGGAACCTGTGAAATAAATAAGACGTGGGCTCCCAATGTAATTATAAAATCTTACCTCAACTCATAAATAATTTTATAAAAACATAAATTATAATTTATTCCACTAAAGAATTATAATTGCACTCCCAGCCATATTATCAAAATCGTAGTATTTGAACTCTATTATTAAATACTTATTTTTTCTTTCCATGTTAAGATTACAGATCCCCGTTGATTAAGTTAAATTACTGACAATTATATTTAATCGGCCTCTTCAAAAATTTCTTAAGACTTTTCGCTTAACTTATTTGACTATTGGATTATAAAATCTACCTGCAAACTTATAAGATTCATTAAGGGGTATTATCAATCTCGATATTTGGAGACGTGGATTCCGTCAATAATTAATATTCAACATATAATTATTATCGTTATCCAACTCACTATAGACTTATAAAAGATCGCACCTTCTAATTTATCAAAATAACGAATATTAAATAATCGTATTTAATAATTATTTCGAGATTAAGAGAATAAGCACTCATAATAACCATATGGTGTAAATTAATTAATATAGTCGGTATAAAATTAATTACCCCAACTTGGTCATGTTCAATACACATAAAATGTGCTAGTACAATAAGTCAGAATAATTATTAAAATAATTACCGTCCTCCGTAATCAAGACAAAATCTACTAAAATATTCTGCTACAGTCGTACCGATTGTGTGTCAAATTTCATCTAAGACTGTAAACCAAAAATTTATATTATACAAGAACCTTTAATCTGGTCTTTTGTGTGCAAGTCGAACTCTATACACTAGATTAAATACTATGTAGAATAAAAGATATCTATACACGATATTAAATAAATAATGAAATCCATACATTACTCATTAATATTCTCAAAAAAATGGAAAGACTAATTTTTATTAATAAAATAAAATAAAATATTAAAATAAAAACCATGGTTTTAGTAAATAACCCCGATAATCTCCCACTTATACTCAAAATTATGTTGCCATACATCTGACCCTTATGTACTCTACGTGATTGTCAAAAGTATTATCTAGTAAGCTCTTTATAAAAAGGATCAACAAGGTTATCTACCAATGCAATATTAGTCACAACAACGTCACCCTTCTGTACAATCTCTCGTATCAGGTGATATTTATGATCGATGCGCTTTCTTTTCTTGTGGGCTCTTGGTTCCTTCGAGTTGGGAACAGCTCCACTGTACTGAAGGTACTATATCCAAACCCAACAAGAAATTCTTAAGCCAAACAGCTTCATTCGGTGTTTTAGAAGCCACCACGTACTCGGCCTCCATGAGAAAATTAATAATTTAGGACTGCTTGATACTTCTCCAACTTATGGTTCCACCTCCCAAGATAAACACATATTTCGAGGTAGACTTTTAGAAATTCTTATTTGACTAAAAATTCGAGTCTGAGTACCTCAAAAGTACTAGACTATCTTCCTAGTAAATCAAAATATAATCTCTAGTCCTTTTTAGGTACTTGATTATATGTTTTATCGCTGTTTGGCACTCCTATCCTAGATTAGACTGATATCTGATTATCATGCCAACGGCAAAGTAGGTGTCAAGTTTATTACAAAGCATAGTATATATAAGACTTCCTACTACTGAAGCATAAAGAACCGCCTTCATCTTCTTTATCTTAATAGCTGTCTTAAGACACTGATCATTAGATAGAGTGATTCCATGTCTGAAAGGGAGAAACCCTTTCTTGGAATCTTATATGCTAAAACGAGCAGGAATTGTATCGATATAAGTAACTTGTGATAAGCCCAGCATCCTCTGTTTTCAATCTCGTATAAGCTTGATCCCGAGGATGTGACTGGCTTCTCCCATGTCTTTCATATCAAACTGGCCAGATAACTATAGATTCACCGAAGATAACACCCTTACATCATTTCCAATGAGCAAGATATCATCCATGTAAAGTATTAAAAACACCACCATGATTTCATTACATTTTTTTACACAGAGGACTCATCAGGACTTTGATTAGAAGCATATGACTTAATAGCTTGATCAAACCAAGTATTCTAAAACCTAGTTCCCTGCTTAAGTCCATAAATAGATCTCGCAACCCTGCACAACATGTGCTCCTGGCTCTTTTCTATAAAATCATCTAGTTGTACCATATAGATACACTCATCAAGACTTCTATTAAGAAAAGCTGTCTTGATGTCCATTTTCTAAATTTCATAATTGAAATGAGCCGCAATGGATAATAAAAATTGGATAGACTTATGCATGGCTACCGGCGAAAAGTACTCCTCATAATCTATCCCTTCTTTTTGAGTAAATTCTTTTTCAACAAACTTAGTTTTCAAGGTTTCTACCTTTTTATTTGCTCCTCTCTTCTTTTTATAGATTCACTTCCTTCTGATGGATTTTATCTGTGAGACCCTGACCCGTTTTAATTTTTGTGACATTTCGATGTGTTGTTTATTATTTTTATAATAGCATGTTTATGTGTATTTTATGCATGTTCGAGCTTAAAAATGCATGTTGGGTTGAATACCGGGACCGTTGGGAGTTGTGGTGCGAGGTTTTAAAAAAAGAAAAAAAAGAAATTTTTGTGACCTATAAATATCTAGTCTTAGATATTTTGGTGGAGATATTTTTTCAAAACTTGAAGGCTAAATTTCCTTTTCCAAACAAAAACCTCTGCCTTCTATCTACTTTTAATGTGGGTTCGGGCTCGATTTCTGGTGATCGGGTTGCGAATCCTTAGTATCCTCCTTGAGGGCTTCGCTTTCATCTGGACGGAATTTCAACGAGGTAGGATCCTAGACTATCTTGTTTTTAAAGGGTACTATGTGTAATTATATGTGTTTTTATCATTTAAAAATACATGTAAAGTTAGTTTATGTTTCGAAGGTTGGATTTTGGTTCAAAATCGCTTTTGATTGGTTTCAGTTGGATGAAAAGGGTTTTGAGGCTTTCTTTTCGGTATTTTCTTGTTATTTTAGGCTTGTGTATGTCCATGGATTGAAAATGGGGTGTTTGGTTGGTTTAATTTGGGGCTGAAAAGTTGTTTCCGTAGCTTGGGTTTGCTTTTCACCATCGCAAGTAGCCTGTTCTGTAATTTGAGAATTTTTTTTTGGTGTCGACACCTTTTTTTGTTTTTGTCGACACTTTTTTGTTTGTGTCGACCCTTTTTCCTTCTGTGGTGTTGAGCATGCTGTGGCTGTCTACGTTGAAACTCTATGTTCTTTTTTGTCGACACCTTTTGCTATTTGTGTTGACACCTTTTGCTGTTGGTGTCAACACTTTTTTTATTAGTGTCGACCCTTTATTCTTCTATTGGGGTTGAGTATTCTGTTGCTGTTTGTATCAACACCTCTACTGTTTGTGTCCACACCTTTGCTATTTGTGTTGACACTTTTGCTGTTTGTGTTGACATCTTTTTTGTTTGTGTCGATACCTTTGCTGTTTGTGTCAACACCTTCGTTGTTTGTGTTGATATCTTTTATGTTTGTGTTGACACCTTTGTTGTTTGTATCGACACTTTTTCTATTGGTGTCCACCATTTTCTTCCTTTGTGTGAAAAAAAGAGTTTTGAGATCGGAGTGAGTTCTATGAGCCCGTGGTTTTCTAGAACGTGATATTTATTTGTGGCTTTCAAAAGGTAGTTTTTAAAATGGTGGATCTGTGAAAATCTTGGAAAACGTATTTTGGAGATTTGGAGCTAACCATTGGGATTGAGTCTCAGGTTTGAAACGTTTTGATAGAAATGGTGGTAACATTTTGAAAATGTTTTTTGATCTCCATGTTTGATGGGTTGGATCTTTATAAATGTTTAATGTATAATTGTTTATGTCTTTTCTCATAGTTGAGCTATGGGTTTGACGAGAGGAGCCTTTTGGGTTGGACTTGCGGTGTTGTGGGTTTGGTGAGAGAAACCTTTGGGGTTGGACTCACGCTTGTGTGTTTTAATGTAAAAAATCAAAGAGGACCAAGTAGAGATCTACGGATCTAGTAAATTTGGGCATGAGTTGCTCCACGGTGAAAGATCGAAAAACTACGCAGAATGGATTTCTTTGCCCGCCGGCTAGTGAACCGGGAAAGGAAGCAGGTTGTGTTGGGGTATAGAGCATCCAGTTACTTCACGGGCCTCATATGGCTAGATGGTAGTAATGTGACAGGGTCTATACCCCCGTCCAGCAGCGGTGCCTATGTTTGTAAACCACGAGTTGGTAGAATCATGCGAATGCGTTGATGATGAGTGTGTGCGTGCTTGTGTACGTTGCTGTGACTCCGTATAGAACTTGTTATTACTTTGCAAGTCTGTGTGACTTGAGTCTAGGGTAATGGGCAGGAGTCTATAGTTGTTATGTTTTGTTCTCGACTGTGTGTTCCGAGTAGAAAATAACATTTTGTTACTGTTTTTCATTAATTGTCAAACGTTATTTGCATTGTTTGAAATGCTTGGTTTTGATGATGAAAAACTATTTTTGAGGCTCGTGTTAGTCTGATGAAAAACTTGTGATTTTGGGAAGTAAAACCTTTTTGGCTCATGTGCTTGAGTCACCTTTATGCTATGTGATTGCATATCCTGCTTTACGGCTTTATAGTCTATTTCATTGGGTTTCGCCTCACATTGTTGGATTTGTTAAAAAAAATTTTTAGGTAAACATGGTCTTGTAGGTTGACCTTGAGGTGCCTAGAGGTGGCTGGTGACAAGACTTTTATTTTGTCTTGATAGGTAGTTTATATCTTTTATATATGTTTCATGTCGTAAAGCATATGTATTTCTTATGGCCGTGGGTCGATGTATGCATGTCTTATGCTTTCGAGAGAAACCTTGGATTTGTTGTGTTGGAGGCAATACTGCTAATATATTTGATTTTGTAAACGATTTTCGGTAAAATAATAACTGGATGGGCAAACACCGAAATGGGCTCCAGATAAATTTTTTGACGTCGAACGATAAAAAATAAACCCGTGCAACAAAAGTTAATTTAGAAGAATATCTTTTGTCGATCTATTCTTCAACTACGATTTGATTCCGAGTTAAAACTCCAGTAAGATCTTCTACTGTAATCCCTTACGCGATCCTCAAATGTAGTGTGCGCTACGATCCTCTGAGAACTCGTACCGGCAGAACCCCGATATATTTAAGTCTTAAAAGATAAAAATAATATCATAATAATAATAATATAAAATTATCAAAAACTGGTTCAGTCTACCCGCATATATATAGGGCTACAGTAGGGATCTAGGAAGTAATTATGAGTTAGACTTCCAGTAGAACACAGACACCTACTAGAAGTTTCTGTAATTATGGAAAGACATACAGCGATTTCTGTAATTTCTATAAAATACTGAATTACAGTTCACACTGTTGGAGCGAAATTTTTTTTTTAACCGACGCCGTGACCGTAAAAAACGCCGTATGCGTTTTTCATGAAAACTAAGAACTATATTAATCTTAATAGTATAATACATTTAAGAAACTTTTTGAAAAGTTTCAAGAAGTCCCGAATATGTTGAAGACGACCTTGCAACTTTCTCACATATGTTCCAGACGTACTACGACGATCACGATGTGTGGGCACCGATACCGATTGAAGAGTTCTACCTCGTTTTGGTTTCTTCTCACACACTTATCTCCAGAAAGGCAAAATTAATTGCCAAAAGAGATAAGGGGGCGGCGGCTAGGAGAGGG
>JAOTRH010477375.1:0-25936 GCA_034768845.1 Heliamphora exappendiculata
TAAATGGTTAATTATAAACATTGATTCTTAAATGTTTTGTAATTTGAGGTGCTTAATTGTCATCTAGAGCATTAACATTTTCTTACTCAGGTGACCATTTGATTGCATTACATTTGGAGATATTGCTATTTACCTAGTCGTCAGTTTCTAATCTAGCACATGCGTACGTATGGCTACCTGGCATCAAATTTATCATATCTCATTGGTTTATTTCTTGAGCTTTGATTATGCTTTGGTAGATGATTATAAGGTCGGTTCTCTTGTGCTTCACGGCTGGAGGCTTCCCATTAGAGTATCACATCGTATATGTATATACATATAACAATCATCAAACGTGGCCTAAGAGTGGCCAAAATCTCTCATAAAGATAGTGACTACGTACAACTACATACATTTATCAATAAGTTTTTTTGTCTTTATTTTTATTAAATTTTTTCGTTTGAATAATATTCTAACCCCTCAATTCTAACAATCTTAAGAGTCGAATTTTCATGATGCTACTATTATGATTAAGACTTCTCTATATTTGCACAGAAGGTGGAAGCAAACATTTTGATATTAAGATAAATTATTAAAAGCTAGTTTACATGCATACTTGTTGGTTTCAGATGATTTGTGTAGATGGAGTGCTACATCTTTTAGATTTCTGGCTCACTGTATTTTCAAAGTGTTCACAGATAATCAGTATGTTGTATTAGCAATCCATGCGTAGATTTACTTTGTTAAATAGGAATATTTACTAAATTTTATGCTCTGTGATGTCATATTATAAAACAAAGGTTTCAAGTGAATTTATTTCCATCCAATCTATGATATTATAGACTGCATCAGGATAAGAGTATTTATAAAATTTGTTGCCTCATTTTCCTATGTATCTTGTAAGCATGGAGACATTTCTTTGGTTTGGGTAAGGGGGAAAAAAAAACAATTTTGTATGGAAAATTTATATTTATCAGAGAGGCAATTAAACTTGGAATGATATTCTTATTATATGTCAAAGGTTTGGGGCGGTTACCATCTTTTAATGGGTTATTGGCCTTCCAATTTTAACAAGTGTGAACCTCCTGGTCCTTACCACAATGTGTAGTAAATTGACTAAGTGAACTGATGGTTACCTAATTTGTTGGTTTTAAAAAAGCAAGATATATGTTAATGTATAAAAGGCAAAAAAATTCTAGGGCACATTTTATGTTGAGAAATTAGTAGAGATTGAACTATGAAATTGTTTGGTATGTTGGGAACAAGTGAGTCGTGTAACTAATGATGTGAAAAATTCAAGTTTTTGGTAGATAACTTTGTTTTTTATGTGAACAATTTACTTTGTGAAATTGAAAACAGTGTGCCCCGGTTCCTCTGGAAAACATGATCTCTTAGCAAATTTCTTATATAGACAATGTGTTGTTTTTGGTGTAAAAAGATTCATGTAGCCGACCCCAATTGATTGGGACAAAAGCTTGGTTTAATTTGGTTTGATTTAATTAAACAATGTGTTGTTTTGTCTATTGGAATCAAAATCTTTAGTTGGATCGCTACCATGTGGGGGGTTCAATACAATACAAAACAGTAAACACCCATGTTATTTACTGTAGGGTCCATCTTTTTGTTTACCATAAGAGAATTCACTGGAATAGTCCCGGCAATTTCTGGGCTAGACATTGCTCTACATGGTACTTATTATGTGGTTGCACATTTCCATTATATACTTTCTATGGGAGCCCTGTTGATGTATAATGATGATTATCTATTCAACTATTGAAAAATGTGTGATGATAACAAATAATGATGATGTAGATCTCAATATTAAAGCCTTAGGTATTCTTAAGATGATATGATGCCTTGGATTTAACCAATGATGGCAGCAAAGTGTGCGACTTGTGGATTTTTCTAAGTTCATACACGAGTATTTATTATGAACTTTTTGATACCTTGGTTTTTTCAAGATGATTTTTGTGATGTCTTAGAATTTTTCAAAATGATTTTTAAGTTCATATTAAGGTATAAACTTTTGATTTTAAAAGGATTTTATGGCTAACGAAATTATTAATGTCTTAGCAAATATTAAATAAAATTATATTTATTTGTTGTGTGGGTTCCTTAGGGACTATTTTTGGTATGCTTTGTTGATGCTTAAAATATTTTAAGGTTATATTTTGCATTAGTCAGAGAAGAAATTAATATGTATGTTGAACTTTTGGACCACCTTGTTCACATTGTGAACTGTCCATTGAGGGAGATGGGACTAATGTTTCTACATGAGTTACGAGTGATGGGAACCCAATTTATGTGAATGAAGATCCCATGAAATAAGTTCATAGAAGTAAAAATAAGTTATTTGGTGGTTATTTAACACTATTATTTTGTTTATTTTAAGAATCCATCGCTATAGTGTGATAGTGCAACATGTAGTGTATAAGGGTTGAGCACAATGATTTGATTGAGTCCATAGCCTTTTTAAAGTCGTGTGTTCAATTGCAATACGCAATTGATGAATTTATCTATGTAGATGTAAGTGGTGCCGCATTGTTGCTTCATGTGAGAGTTTTGGCAAGATGTCTAGAAGACTCACGAATATTTAGGTAGGTAGGGCGCATGACCCCTTAGCGCCATTCGCTCGCTTCGTACTGAACAAACTCTGATTAAAGAGTCTAATAAGGGTGACAAGTTCGGCCGTGCTATATCAAAAGAAATTTGATTAATAAAAACTTCATATTTCCCCAAGTTTTTGTAACCCTACCTTGTTTATTCAAGTGTCAGCTCATAGTCAAAAGACATTGCTATGATGCATTAGAAACTCGTGTTATATTATTCAACTTCATATATTTTTTTTATATTTTAAAATAGGGTGATTGTTGAAATTCTAATATTATTATTTTAAAGTACATAATTATTTAAATATTTCATAGTACAAATTCTTAAATGGTTAATTATAAATTTTTGATGTACTTGATTGTCATTTGAAAGCATTAATATTGTCTAACTAATATGACTAATTGATTGCATTACATACGGAGATGTTTCTATTTAACTAGTTGCTAGTTTCTAACCTATCACTTATGCCTGTGATCTAATTTACTACAGTTTGCAACTGCATGCTTATAGTAAAGAAATAGTTGAATCTTTAGAGGGTAGGACACTAATAACATGTTGCACTAGATTACGTACTTAGAAGGGCAAAAATTTACTCACGGACAATGACTACACGCATTTGCCATTAAGTTTTTTGTATCTTCATTTTTAATTTTATTTAGGTTTATTGTTTGAACAATATTCTAACTCCTTGATTCCAGCATTGTAAAGGGTAGGATGTACGCTGCCTTACTCCCATATGTCTGCACTTCCATTGGAAGTGTTTATTGCAATGAAGTTTATTTCTCATTGTTTTTTATTCCTATTAATGCAGGTTGTTGTTTAATTGTACTCATTTGAGTGCTTATAATTATGTACGTACCAAAAATACAGCACAACGCTTTTCCATTATACTTCGTTCACTTAAGTTCATTTTGAAATTTGATTATCTACTCCACATACTTAGGATCATAAATACAAAACTGTAATTTTACAATTGTGCGGTTAAGCATAATAGTATTTTTCCTCATGAGCTTTTTGAAATTACTGCTCGAATTAGTTACAGTCAGAATGCATATTCCTAGGTGAGGTGGAAGAAGGTTTGGAAAATTTATTTATGGCTCAAAATAGAACATATTATTCTGGGTTCTTGGACACTGTTGTACATAATTGGAGTCAGTATGCAATGCTCTTAAAGCCCATTAAAGAGAATGAGGGAAAACAAAACCCTTCTATGGAGTATATCTCCATGTTCAATATGTGTAGGATCAATCGCCCAAAATTGGGTCCATTATGTAATACTTTGAGAATATTTAGATAGTTCTGCCCCACCCACATGGGTTATTTGCCTAAAGTGCATTCACTTTAGTATCAGCTATTCCGTTAGAAGCCATAGAAGACGGTGTTAGTGATGTAGGGTAGTCTGTGAAGACAACTACTTTCGAGCTTAGGAGGTAGAATCAGAACTTATCTAGGGCAAAAACCACGGCCAACAATTTTTTCTCGGTAGTTGTGTAATTCAACTGAGCATAGTGAGGCTCTTGCTAGCGTAGTAGATGGCATGCGGGATTTTATTTGCTGTTCTAGAACAACTCCCACGACATAGTCAGTTGTGTCACACATGATTTCGAACGGTAAAGCCTAATTTGGTGATTGCATGATAGGTGCCGTTGACATGGCATCTCGAAGCTGCTCAAAAGCCTATAAGCATGGCTCATCAAAGACGAATGGGGTATCCTTGGTGGTGAGGTCGCACAAAGATTTGAAAATTTTTGAGAAATCCTTAATGAACCGGCGGTAAAAATCGACATGCCCTAGGAATGATCGGAACGGTCTGAAAGAGGCAGTGGGTGGAAGCTTAAGAGATGAGGTCGACTTTAGTTTTGCCCACTTCTATTCCCCTTTTAGATGTTATGTGGCCCATGACAATCCCTTGCTAAACCATAAAGTGGCTGTTTTCCTAGCTAAGCACACGATTGGTCTATTTGCAACGTTTTAAGACCTTGGTCAGAGTTTGGAGACATTCATCGAAAGAGGACCTAAATATTGAGAAGTCATTCACAAAGACTTATGGGAATTTTTTGACCTTATACGAGAAGTTGGCCATCATGCACTCCTAAAATGTCGCTGATGCGTTACACAAGATGATGGGCATACGCTGGTAAGCGAAAGTACTAAATGAACAAGGGAAGGTCGTTTTCTCTTGATCATCGGGGTAGACGAGTGCTTGGTTGTACTTGGAATAGTCATCTAAGAAGCAGAAAAAACTTTGGTCTGCTAAGCACTCTAAGATTTGATCGATGAAGGGCAACAAAAAATGGTCTTTCCTGGTCATGGCGTTCAGCTTCCTATAGTCAATGCACACACGCCAACCAGTGGTGGTGTGTGTGGTTATCAACTTTCCCTACTCATTCTGGACAAATGGTGAGCCCCGATATCTTTGGAACAACTTGGGTTGAGCTCACCCATTTGCTGTCAGAGATTGGGTAAATAATGCTCGCATCCAACAGCTTCACTACTTCTTTCATGGCGACCTCCTTCATGTTCAGATTAAGCCTCTGTTGCATTTCTCGGGTCAATTTGGTATCTTCTTTGCAATGAATACGAGGCATGCAAATGGAGGGGTCAATGCCTTGAAGGTTGGCTACTGACCAACCTATGGCTCCTCTGTGTTCTTTTAGCACCTCGACAAGTTGACTCTCTTGCTCGGAGATCAAGTCGGAAGCTATAATGGCAGGTAAGGTGCTATTAGGCCCTAAGAAGACGTACTTAAGAAAAGTTGGAAGCGGCTTCAACTCAAGTTCAGGCGGTGAATCTAATGAGGGCATAGTTGGGACCGAGGAGAGTTGCGGTAGGAGCTCGAATCGAGACCTCTATAGTGGATAGTCATGTGAGCCGGCGGACTCGAGTAAGGCATTGACATTCTCAATGGATTTATTGACATTGAAGGAGTTGGCTCCAAAATGGGCTAAGCAGGCCTCAAGGGGATCTTCGGTCAGGATGAAAATGAGCTTTACTTCGTTTGCCTCATCGATAACATCGACTGCAAAGTAGTCGGATTCTCGTGGAGGTTGCTAAGAAGCATTGAACACATTCAAGCGTAGCCACATGTTTCCAAACGAAACATCCATCACCCCGGTCTGACAGTTTATGCGTGCATTAGCCGTAGCCAAGAAGGGTTGGTCGAGGATCACAGGGGTCTGTCTCCTTAGATTTGGGGCTGGCTTGATATCTAAGACTATAAAGTCAACTAGGAAGAGGAATTTGTCGACTTTAACAAGCACATTCTCGATGACTCCACGGGGTGCCTTGACAAATTGGTTAGCTAACTGAAGGGTGATCGGCTTGGTTTTGAGTTCGCTTAGTCTAAACTGCTCATACACCAAGTACAGGAGAAGGTTCACATTGGCTCCTATGTCGAGAAGGGCATGATTGATCGAGTGATCGCCGATGACACATGAGATGATAAGAGTCCCCGGGTCTTTGAGTTTGGGGATGGTGTCATGACGAATAATGGCACTAGCGTGCTCAGTGAGGACTTTCTTGGAAACATTGGTGCTCGGCTTATGCTTTTGGGTGCAAAGGTCTTTTAGGAACTTGGTGTAAGAGGGGACCTTCTTTATGGCATCCAGGAGGGGCAGGTTGATCTTGATTTACTTGAAGAGTTCGAGCATGCCATCTATGGATGTCTCATTTTTACTGAACAGTGACTGCCTATCACGGCACGTCGGGAATCGGGCTGTAAGTCCCGGAGGAGCTACTAGCGGAGTTGAGAAGGAGGTAGGAGAAGGGGCAAGTGCAGTAGACAGTGCTGGTGATGCAGGGGCTGAGACATGAGGGTCAGTTTTGGAGCCATTAGACGACTTTGTGTCTCTAGCAGATGTGGGTGCCATTGTTTTCTCTAGACGGGTGTCGACTTCCCGTTCATTTATGAGGGTCATTACTACTTGCGCTTGTTCATGGTATGCACTACTAGCTGAAGGGTTTTGTACTACAAACTGGCCCTTGGGATTACTCACGAGTTGGCTGGACAACTTGTCGTCTTCTCGGCAGTTTAGGGCAGCTGCTAGCTACTCGACTTGGGTCTCTAGCTTGGAAATGGACTGTGAGTGTGAATGCAGAAGCTGAGTGTTCGCCTTTTGTTTTTGTAGGGCTTGCAAAACTCCCTTCTCAAAAGTTGAATTCACCAGAGGGGCTGAAGGAGCTTGTTGCGGTATGGGAGGTCAGTAGGCCTGAGGATTGAAAGCATTAGGGTACGCGAGCCTAGGTGGTGGAGCTCGCATGTGAGACCCAGTTTCTTTTTAATTTAATAAATAATATAATGTATGTATTAATTGACATTGGTTAATTATAAATTGCTAAACATATGTAGATTATTATATGGGGAGTGGCCAGTGGGCCCGGTAACTCTTGTTTAAGTTTTGGGTGAATTCGCCGATGTGTTTGAAAACCCGCGAATTTTAAATCGGGGATAATTTTAAAATTCGATAATTTTTGAGAAATTAATTTTGAGTTAATGTGAATTTAAAAATATTAATTTTTATATTATTGATGCATGTATGTGAGTTAAAAAATAGCATGGAATAAATGTTGTACATTGTTTGAGTTAGTGGAGGTGGACCCCACCTTTAGCTTCTTGGACAAGTTTATGAGAGACCCAAATCCCCCCTCCCCCTCACCAGCCCGTGTCTCTTTCTCTCTCCCTCATCTCTTTCTTATTCTCTAATTCCATGGATGGATATCTAAGCTCCTAAGTTTCCTATTCAATTTTTGTTGCTTTCGGCTTGAATTCTGGTATCGCCTTAGAGATAGAGAATCGATCTACTCGATGAGAGCAATGTTTTCGACAGAGTGAAATTTTGATTTGGTGAGTTCGGGTGCTCCCGCAGATGTCGAGTTGAGTTAAAATTTTGGGTTTTAAATCTAAAAGGTAGAATCTCGACTAATTTTGAATAGATAACTCAGATACGTGATTAATTTCATTTATTTATGAAAAATGACATGAAACACCTATTTTTCTTGAAATCTTAGTTCTTAAAATCTTGAGAGTTGGTATTTGAAAGAAAATACTTGGTGATTTGTGGAAATTAATGAGTTATACGAAGTCGGGGGTTGATTTGTGTTGAATCTTATTTTAGATTTTGAAAACCCTAGTTAGGGATAGAAGGAGGCTTGGGTTTATCTTATGTTTGAGTTAAAATGGGAAATTGATAGATTATTTGAGTTAATCTGGTTGACGTATGTGGATACGTGTTGAAAATCTTAACTTAATCGGGTTAGTGGTTTGAATTTCTAAATTTATTGGTGAAATTCTTCAATTGATTCTTTTGATTGGTATGAGTGTTGAGGAGTATATTAGATGGTGTTTGGAGATATTAAAATGAGTTTTTTTAAAACTATGTTTATATCCTAGGTTGCCCCTTGGATGAAAGAGAATTAGTTGTGGATTTTGAAGTGTTAAAGAAGGACTTTTGTAGTTTGCTCTTGGGTGAGTGACCGCTCAAGCGGTGAGAAGGTCCGCTCGAGCAGTAGGGTACCAAAGATGAGTGTTTTGGCCTCTGCCAGGTGACCGCTCGAGCGGTGGTGGCTGGATTGGGTTTGAGAAATTGTTTTTTTAAATAAAACGTGTCTTATCGTTTGGGCTCTATTCCGGGATCCCCTTTTTGATAAAATGAAAGTCTGAAAGTCTTCCTTTTAACGGTTTAACTCCATTTTCTAAAATCATATCGGAGAAAATGGTTTCTTGAAACAAAGGAGGCAAAGCATTTTTTTAAAAAAGGGTTTTCCTTTTTGGGTTCGAATGATTATCGTGAGTTCTCGTGAGAGGGCCACATGCTTTGGTAGGTTAGATGTGAGATGGTGATAATCTGGATTGATTTGGGTTTTTAATGAAAAATAATGGGTTGAAGGTTTAGGGCTCGTTTGGAGTCTTGCTCGGAAGTGGAATTTGAGATTCGATGAGAACCTAAGCGATTAGGAGTTTTGGTTAAACATTAGTTATTCCCTATATGAATAAATAAACCTATGTTTGGAATTTAATTGGAGGTTCGCCTTATAATTGAATTCAACTTGAGGGTTAGTGGTGATTCTAATCCTTGGAGATTATTACCTTTTCGTATATTTGGGCAAAATATGATTGAATTGGTATTCTTGGTACAAAACTTTTTTTGATATAAAGGAATATTGTGAGATTCTCCATTTGCATGTTATGATTTGGATGAATTGCCGTGTAGTGAATACACGAGATATTTTACAGTGAAGACCAGGATAAGGGTCAAGTGACCAACGTTATTATTGATTATTATAATAATCAAACCGTTGATCGTGTAGCGGATATATGAGGTGTTTAGGTAAAAACTATAGTAATGGTTGATGGACCGATATTATTGATGATATGTTGTTGTACAACTTTGTAGAGATGGTTGAACAATTAATTTGGACTTACATTGCTCATCGGTGAAAGATTAAAAACTTACACAAACGGGTGTACTACCTTTCGGTTAATCCCGTAAAAGAGGGCGTAGAGAAGATAGAGTGCCTGTCCTTCGGTGAAAGACCGTGAAATGGCGCATGATTAGGTTAGGTTGCATTTCTCTCGGCGAAAGACCGTAAAAGAGTGCAATGTTCGCGTTGACATATTATATAACTATATGTTGATTGTCTGTTAATGGTTACGTAGATAAACCATGGGAATAACGTATGTGTTATTGTGAGAATAATGCCTAACTAAATTGTTGAAGTGTGGAATTGATTTTGATCCACTAGAGGTTGAATAGTTGATCAAGTATAGGAGGTTTTACATGTGAACCTATGGGTTATGTGTATGTGATACACTGTGTTGAGTGATGCGTGATTGGATCGATGAAGGTGAGTGTATACTTGTCGAGTGTTTAGCCTATATGGCGCATGTTGGCTTTAGTGATAGTAATGGTCATGGGGCATTTGATCATATAGGATCTCGATTTGAGTGGTATCATGGGATATAATAAGTCAGGGAAGTGAACGTTGTGAAAGTGCAGGTTGTAGAACTTGCTGAGGATCGATAAGAGGGTGAGTGCTTGTTTTGATTGTGTATAAGTCACGGGAAGATGGATTCTTTGAGCTTTTATAGCTTAGTTAGGAATCATTTCTTTTATTTATTTATCTTGGTGATGGTCTAAAGCTTTCCCTTTTTGCATGTCATGTTTTTATTCTTGTTTAGTTGTATCCTATTGAGCTTTGGCTCACGGTGCTTGTTTAACACCCGTTTTAGGTATTAAAAGAGATTCCATAGTTTGATGACACGGAGCGAAATGTGGTTTAAATTTCTAGATATTTGATTTATGTCATGTTAAATCTTGTTTGGAGGTTTCAAGATTTATGTTATATTTAATGCACATTTGGTTGTAAGGCTTTAAGGCCATATTCTTTATGATTGTTTATATGAAGAATTTTTGTTGTAGAATTTTTTTGGTTTTGAGGGCGTTACATGGCAAATTACCCGAGTTGGGTTGTTGCCTCCAGGAGAAGTTTGTGTGATTTCTCTATCCCAGGTTGTATGTGTTCGAGAATGGGTCATTACCCGATCAGGAGAAATCTTGTGCCGCATTGACTTGTTCTTGCAAGAACTTGGGATATTGGGCAGCGATTGGACATTTCGTGACAAAGTGAGTCGGGCTGGCACACAAGGTGCAAGCGTCCTAAAAGGTCAGGGCTGGGGCAGGTGAGGCATTGAGACCATTGGATAGGAGCTGCTCCAATTTCTGGGTCAGTGTTGCCACTTGGTTTGACAGATCGGGAGGTTGAGTGACCTCGTTCATGTCTTGGGGTTTCTGCGAGGATAGGGAAATCGTTTTGTCAATAGGAGCAATAGAGCCGTGTTGCTGTGAGTTTTTACTTAAATTTTCGAGAAAGGTCCATGTCACTGCCTTGGTTTTTAGCATAAAGGTACCACTATAGGAGGCATTGATAATTTGACGGCGACAGGGTGTCAAACTGTCATAGAAACACTGAATTAATTGCCATTTGCATGCCGTATGGTGGGGGCATTGTTTGATGAAGTCCTTAAGACGTTTTCTAGGCCTCGTGAAAGGTTTCGCCATCGACTTGAGTGAAAGTTGTGATGAGTCATCTGATTTGGTTAGTCTTACCTATCAAAAAGTACTTTTAAAAAAATTCCTGTTGCATTTTTCCCAAGTCGAGATTGTTGTTGCTTTCAAAGAGTTAGGTCAATGTTTGACTTTATCTTTGAGAGAGAATGGAAACAGTTTTAGTATAAGGGCTTCATTTGGAAAATTACTGATTTTGACAATTGAGCATATTTTTAGGAATTCATTAATGTGTTTATAGGAATTCTCGTTATTAAGTCTATATTATGATGGTAACATTTAAATTATTCTATACTTAATCTTGTAATGCATTGCCCAAATATTGGGTAGGTGAGTAGCTGTTGGTCTGCATGATTGGCTCCCGCCATTAGTAGGTCTAGGAAAAAGGTGCCTAAAAGTGCGTTTAATATTCGAATCAAACGTGGCTAAGGATGCGTGACACAACCGATGACCATGCATACAAAAGAAAAATAAAAGCAAAATATTGTTCGTGAACTACGGGCCCCATAGATCTAGTTTTCTTCAATTTTACACAAAACAAAACAAAAATCTAAAACTTACAGAGCGTGGACAAGGATGAACCATTTTCCTTTGTTTCTGCACGTCTGAATCTTGCTTATCGTGTCTGTCTTTGAAAACTTAAAAAAGAAAGAACGCAGTTCACACAGGTATTTGTAGAGAGTGAAAAACAAGAAGAAAAATCAAATTAAAATTCGAGTTACAAAATTTGTAACTGTGCAAACAAGTCCCCGGCAACGACGCCAATGATTGGTTTGTTCTCGTATGGTACCAAAATTAATATTTAAAATCTCAAAGTTAACAACTATTTGGTAGATAGCAGGTAAGTCTAGGTATCGTTTCACAGATACTTGAAGGCTAAATCTCAATTTTATAACTTAAAATTGAATTTGGTTTTTCTACTCAAAAAAATGTGTGTTTTGATTAATCTAAAAACTAAAATTAATTAAGCTAAAATTTAAAGATTAAATTTGAATGGAGAAGGAATCCTAAGGTTTTGAATTCCATCATAGCCAATATTTTAGGTTCATTACAATTTTGTGCCTTTAACACAGTTTAACTTAATTCGATTTTGCCTAACACAGGTGATCAAGAAGATAAAGTCCAATTCAAACTTAGCATAACCCATCTAGATTAGCACGAGTCATTCGTGTAAAAATTCAGTACGATTTGTCCTATAGGCTATCTCACGTTTAAATAGAAATAAGAAGTAAAAATAATTGCATAATTTCGTCATTATAATTACAGAAAGTAAAAATAAAAACTAGATTAAGGATATAAATTCGTTGATCAAAAATTAATGTTTCAAAATCACACACCCAAAGTTGAAAATGTTGTTAAAAGATATTAGATATTAAAATTATTCTAAAGTACCGATTAGGGTTTCATCAAACTGTAGGAAGAAGATTAGCCATTTATTCTGTGACTTCAATCCATGCAGAGTTGAAGAACAAGATTCCGGGCTTCATTCTTCGTCTTCTCGTCATTGCTCGAGCCTCAGCCGTCTCCTTTTGTTGCCCATTTGAAGTCTGGAATTGAATGAATGTAAAGCTGCCCCATCATACCATTATATAGTGCAGCTAGGTTCTAAGATTTAAGAGTTTTGCGTAACTTAAAATTCTTGGTTTGTTTGGACGCCCGTTAGATGATTTCTTTTTTGGTTAAATTTGTCCTTAAAATTCTTGGTTTGTTTGGACGCCCGTTAGATGATTTCTTTTTTGGTTAAATTTGTCCTGACATTTGTTAAGACGCAAACTTGCTGCATGAATATGTTGGGACAGAGATTTCTCAAAATTTTCATTTTGTCCTTTTTTATTATTTTTGTCTCATTTTAGGTTCGTTTCTCTTCCACCTTGTCATTTTCGATGTTAACACAAAAATACTATAAAAATGTATTAATAAAAACATAATTAAGGCTTAGCAAAGCATATTGTAGGATTCAATCGACACATTTATGTATTGATTATGATTTTTAAAAAAAATTTCAGTACGCAATAAATAGAATGATGACCGCAAGAACTGAACTAACAGTCGTCATTTTGGTGCATAATAAACTAACGGCTGTAACTATAAAGTTGCCGCTGCCAATGTAGTTTTTCACAATGCCTTTGTTTTAAAGGGGAGATATATGGACAAAGCAAGAGCATGGTGAAAATGATATTAAAAAGAAATATATGAATGAAGTACACAAGAATATAAAAAGTATAGGCCGTTATACTAGATTAATAGCCACAATTCTTTAGTGCATCTTGAACTGACCGCTGTAACTGCAAAGTTACAACCGTTACATATGATCCGGAGCGGATTCATCATGTGTCTAGTGCAGGCAATCCCTCCTCTCAATTTTTTAAATTTATATTTTTACTTATATAAAAATATTTTTATTAGAAAAATATCATTACAAAATTATATCAAGACATTCGTAAATTATGGAAGTATCTGTAGTTTTTATTTTTTGAACAAAAAAACTTGCGTTAATTATTTTTGATTTGTTTTTGTTAAATTTTAAATCTTTAATTTATTCTAACCAAGGTGGTAGATAATCTAAAATTTAAATAATTTATTTTCTTAGATTTTGAATTTTGAATTTTGAATTTTTTGAAGTTAAAGAGTAATGATTTTTAGAAAAATTAAATACTATAGAAATACTTTAAAAAATTGAAGTAAAAAATATATCACTCTAAAAACGAAGAGATGGAAATTAGTTTCAAAATAAAAGGTTCGTTTGTCAACTCAACTTTCATTCAAACTTTTTATTAATTTTTAAGCATAATAAGTAAAAAAGAAAAATTAATTGGTTAAAATGAGACTTTAAACTACCTGTACAAATACAAAAAATGACTTTTTGATTATTGTTTTTTAAGATTTTAAACAAAAAAACTAAAAGTGAGTTTAAGACCAAATCAAATGAGAGCAGAGTCATTGAAAAAAAAAATTAGTGTCCCTTCTGAGTAAAATTTTTGAATCTGCCACTACGTATGATTCGTGTACAAAGGGTATTTTTTTTTATGAAAATAAGGTAGAAAGGTAAAGCAAAGTCAAAGAAATAAAAAAACATAAATATTAGTTGTAAACACTAAAATAAAATAAAGTAACAAAATACAAAACAAGAATGGCAGCCACAATACTAGATTGATGGGCGTCATTATAATTGTTGTGAGCTTTATACTAAAAATCACGTTTTGAATTTTTGGTATTGATTTTATTTATTCATAAAATTTATTTTTTCATTTTAATGAGAATCTATATGAACAATGTTTGTATTCCATTATTTATTTAATGTTGTACGTAAAAGTATTTTATTTTACATATTAGTTAATTTTGTGTGTAGAGTTTGGCTTACACACCAAAGATCAAATTATCGATTCTTGTAGAATATAAGTTTTGGTTCACAGTTTTAAATGAAATTGGTCACGTTATCGTAGGGTTGTAACAGAGTATTTTAGTAGATCTGTCTTGATTATAAAAATCGATATAGTTTTGACTTATTATGTTAGTACACTTTGTGTGTATTGAATATGACCGCCTTGGGGTAATTATTTTTATACTGACTATATAAAATAATTTACACTCCATAATTATTATGAGTGCTTGTACTCTTAATCTCGAAATAATTATTAAAAACGATATTTAGTGTTCGTTATTTTGATTTTTTAAAAGGTGCAATCTTTTACGCTTTTATAATTTCGGTGAGTTAAATAACGATATTACTTATATGAAGGATATTAATCATTGATGAAAATTCACATCCCGAATATGGCTTAATAATACCCCTGAATGAAATTTATAAGTTTTCACTAGGTTAAACCCTGCAGGCATAGTTGTCAAATTATGAATCGAATCGTGAATCATAAGATTCAGCATAAATTATAAATATAATGTTAAACACTTCATATATATGAAATAAAATAAATAAAATTAATATTGGCACCAAGTATACAACAAGGATATGATTACATAATTTTATAGGGATATCTTCATCACAAAAGATTTTGACTAAAATCTAACCCACTATAAAATTTCTTAAAAATCATAGTATATTCTTTTTTGAAATTTATAAAATAGATAAAATCTTAAAGAGAGTAGAATAATATACGAGATATGATGAAAACTTTTTAGATTAAATATAATATACTTTAATATGTGTCTTGTATGCTTATCGATAATAACAAAGAAGTTTATAAAAAAATTTGTGCAATCATTGAGTTTAAATGATCTAACACATGATATTAAACCACGATTGATTCACTAAAATAGCAATAAAATATTTATTGAAAGTATTATTATAAACTTCTAAACTCTTAAACAATGTACTTTGACATTTTTTACATAAATGAGAAATGAAAAAAAATGGTTAAAGAACCTATTGGATTTGCTTTATTTTTATTATGTTCTCTGTAACGCCCCGATTCTATAATAATAAAAATTCGAGTAATTTAATGAAAGCAAGAACCCGATTTAAGAAAATTTTCAAGAGCCAATATTCTTTGTATGTAACTCCCCAAAACAGTCCATTTATGTCCTCGAAAGAATGGCCCCAAAACATTTAGTGAAAGTCTCGTTTTTTAACAAAATTCGATAAAAAATCACCCAACAGAGTCTGTTCGAGCGGAATCCTTACTGCTCGAGTGGGGAGGTACCCAAGAGTTCACTGCCCAAAATCCTGAAAATTTGACCAAGTGTTAAAAGGCACCCATTTTCCTTACCCTTAGAACATAGTTTTAAATGGGTAAGATTACGAAGTAAAACTTACATTTGAGAATGAAACAACTTCCTTTTTAACCCGACAACCCAGAATCAAACTTCGAGATTATGATGCATCATTCAAAAACTAAGGAATTCAACCCATCAATGAGCTCAACACCCTTACATGCATACGAATCATGAATATATAGCCATTGGGCCTTACAACACGGGTATTCTAACACAAAAAACATTAAACCAAGTGCTCAAAACAAGAATTACATTTACACATTCATTTATCAGAAGACGCTATCAAAGAATATGTAATTCTATGAATCTACTCAAAAAAGGGTCATGCGACCATCCACCTTACTCCACCATTTTCTTCTCGCTATCACCTGAAATGTTGTTAAACAACATGAGCCGAGACTCGTAGAAAAAAGACTAACGATGAATATATACATGATATGCGAGCCTGATTATGTGAATGCACAACAAGTTTAAGTCCAAAATAAAGTTCACTGTTCTAGCAAATCTTCATTTGCATAACTGGTTTTATTTTCTTACCACAAAAAAAAAATCAACACACGCTATAGTTAATATGTCAATTCCATTATTTCAACCCAACACGGTTACCAGGACTCCCCATTTCATTTTATTTCATCACTTTTCATTTCTAATCCACAACCATTATCAAGGTTTCTCGATTTTCAAATACGTCGATTATGTCAAATGGTTTTATCAACTCAATTTCATTCATTGATTTAATTAAGTACCAAAGCAGAACGGTGCCTATAGACCTAGGAGTATTTATCACTACCGGGCCACGCGAAACCCAATTGATAAATACCAATTCCATAGCCTGACGCGGAGAACACACATCTTCGATTTTTCTCAGAAATTTCGATAGGTGGGCCGCCCAAGAGCACACTTTTACGGGAATTAAGCCGAATGAAGGGCCTACTTTACATTACGCTAGTTTTCGGTCTTTCACTGAGGAGCAACTCGTACTTAGACTTAAACATTCACTTCGGTCACACGGTACTTTAATTATATCATTTTCATTTACCAACCAATACGAGTCCAATCGTCACCCAGTTCCTCTCGCCAAACCAACACCATTATGATCCAAAGTTCAACCGTCGTATAAATTTTCATAATTCATATATTCAATTACAATGGCTCAACACCCCAAGTTAATTTTTCATATGATTTAAATCCACGATTTACCGATTTTACACAAAATCTTCAACCAATACCCACCACCCTTATGCATCATAAAACTCATTTGATATATATATCCAATAGGTTAATACAACCCCCATTTGTCCAATCCTTTCATCAATTTCATCATATAGTTCCCTTAACCCCAATTTTCATGGTTTTAATGTCAAATTCAAACTCTGACCCATCATTTTTTAGTTCTGATCATATCCAACAACAACAAGAAGATAAAACCATGCAAAACCATTCATAAATTTAAGATTTAACACCCTTTAACAACAAACCCTAACCTAGGATTTTAAAATCATCATTTTCGTACATTTATGTTCATGTAATCAAAATCACAACTCATATCACATAGATATTCAAGAATAATCATAGATCCTACATTTTTGAAGCTCTAACACCAATAAAACCTCCCTAGCTAGCTCCAATCATAAGTATCTCCTATCGAAAGGCGAGAAGAAAGCCTCCAATGCCAAGCTCGAGCCTCCAACGGGTAGTCCACTGAGATAGAAGCAAAGAATCACCATTAAGGGAAGCAAAGAGAGCCCCAAGAACCCTCTAAACAAAACCTTAGCTCTCAACCTCTAATCTAGAGAGAGAGAGAGAGAGGAAATAAAGGAATGTGAGAAAAGAGCCACCTGCGACTTTAAAAAAGCCTATTTGCTGGCGGTCCCCACTTACCAGAACTCTCTGCCACC
Organism: Heliamphora exappendiculata; assembly: GCA_034768845.1. Taxonomy (NCBI): domain Eukaryota; kingdom Viridiplantae; phylum Streptophyta; class Magnoliopsida; order Ericales; family Sarraceniaceae; genus Heliamphora; species Heliamphora exappendiculata. Next base: position 17,282 of record JAOTRH010477375.1, read on the forward strand.
TGTTTGCTCGAGCAGGCTCTCCACCACTCAAGTGGTTATCGCTGGGTGAAAAAAACGAACAAAGAATGCAAAACTAGATCACAACGTAAGCCAAACACCTCGTAACGCCGTTCTTATGCATGATACAACATACAATCATTGTTAGCCAACGTTATCATGCTCAAATTTTAATTCTTACACACGCTTTATACATTTAACCATTTTCCCATCACATTTATCATAACTCGTTTTCATTAATTCTAGAAAATAACAAGGAACCAGGTACTTGAATTCTATAATCACCAAATGAGCAACATATTATGCATGATAAAATCGTGGTTTTATAATAAATACACTAAGTTGTATTATAGTATATTTTAAAAATTAAAAAAAAAGTGACAGGTAAGAGTTCGAAATTTGTTGGATACTTGGATATGATAATTTTAAAAATCACATGAATCGTAAATAGTATATAGACTTGTGAATCGATTCGTAAATTGTAAGATACATCACGATTAATCTACTACAAAATAGATTTAGACCTAGATTCATATCAATTTATGCATAAATCACGAATCGAATCGTGAATTGAATCGCGAATCGTAAGATTGTAATAATTATGTTTGTAGGTGGATTTTATAATTTGATATATTAAAAAAATTAAGCTAAAGGTCTTAAAAAATTACGAAAGAGATCGATTAAATATAAGTATTAATAATTTAATTTAATCGGTAGTTATCTGTAATATTAACGTTAAGAGAACAATAAGTATTTAATGACAAGAGCTTAAAAGTTCTATTTTGATAATAAGACCAGAGGTGCAATTATGATTCTTTAGTAGTATGAATTGTAATTTATGTTTTTAAAAAATTACTTCTAAGTTGAAGTGAATTTTTCTAATTACATTATAAAGCTATGTCTTATTTACTCCATAGATCTCTATCGTAGCCTATATATTCGTATTTATAACCTTGGCCGCTAGTACGCATAACACGCATATATGTGAGATATGTATTGTCTCTTAGGATTTCCACACACTTGTGAAAATAAGAGAAAAAGAAAGCTAGCCAGACAGGGTTTGAAACAATATTAGAGTCTACACTTTGTTCTTGTTTTGGTGTTTGGGAATACAGCAAAAGATCTAAGCAAGACACAAAATCATCGATTCACCATATTGATCTTCAAGTTCAAGTATTGAAACGTGATCAAATCAGAAAGATCTCGCAGGTATAATCTCTATTTCGCCTTGTAGGTGTATCGGGTTTCAGTTTCTGTAGTTAAAAAAAAATTAGGGTTTTTCCGTCTAGTTTTTGTCCGAATGTTTTTTTCGTACGTTTGGACAAAATTGCATAGTACAGTTTTTTTTTGGTATCCTATTGCTTGTTCTGTGCAGTTCTTGATTCAATTTATAAGTGCTATTATTGATTCTTGGGATTCTGATCCTTTCAGTGGTGATATAAAATTAATGGTTGTAGACATCCCAATTTGACCGACCACAAATTTTAGGCATTCAATACCTCCAATGATGAAAAGCTATATGCACGTTCATGACAAAGCAGCAAAAAGGTAACAAATAACCAAAACACCATTCCTTTAGTATCTCGAGAAACTAAAACGGTAAGATAAAAGAAACCCCTAAGCCTTTCAATCTTTCCTTTTTTTTCAAAGTCAAAGGACGTTGATTCAAGTAAAAGAGGCTTTTTGAATTAGAAACAGGGGTTTAAAAACAAAATGCAGAAAACAGCTCAAACCCATGCCTTCATGTTTTAAAATAATGCGCCTGTAAGCTTGAGACATAATCTAACATGCAAATGCCTTTTAATTTATTTATTAAGTTGCGACTGCATGCAGGTGAACTGAACACGTGCTTGCGTGTTTGTGTTTCACATACACATTTTAAATGCACGACCACGTGTTTGAGAACATGCAATCGCAGGTCACTGACCGAGCTTCCAATTTCGATGTTTGGAAGATTTCTTTCTTTTTTGATGGATGCGGCCTTCGTTTGTCAGCTTCCTATATCATTCTAATTGATGCCTAACTTTTCTTTCAAGGCTTGAAGGCTTATAAATAAAGACCTTTTGGATGCCCTAAGACCGACTTTAGAAGCTCCCAATAGCCCCAGGTTGTTGAAATCGCAAGAACAACCACTAAACCTTCTCTCTATCCCCCAATACTCACCTGCAATATTGACTCTTAGCTAATCTATAACAATTTCGTGACTCAAAGTAGATTTGTCAAGAACAAAGAAAAATAATGGGCGCGTTAGAAGCTTGAGGAGGTAACTATTTCAGAAAATATCTTCATTTGTTTAGCCTTCACAATTTTTTTTGCACACCTTTTCTTCTATTGTCATGTTCCGTTTATACATGTTTATGATACTTAGTTTGCATGGGCTTATGCTTATCTGTCTTAAGAAGAAAACGTCTAACGTTAGACTCGATTGCACTGTTCTGCATCTATTATGTATGCTTTAATTTGTTTTGGTTTTGAAGCAGCGTTTAATTCTGTTCTGTTTTCCTTCTAACACAATTTGTTTCTGTTTTAGAATATTGTTTCCGTATCTGTGTTTTAGTTTTGATTTCTTTCTACCTTTGTATATCTAAATCAGATTTCAAAGCAGTTTTGAATTTCTGCTACTGTTTTGCAAAGCAGTGTTCTGTTTTATTTTATTATATTATAAAATATTTTTTTATAAAACTGTTTATACGTTTAGTTTTTACCTACTTTGTTATTAATCTACTTTTGTTGTTAAAATTTATATAGATAAAACTGTTAGTTTTTATATGTAGATAGAAAACTAATTTCGTAAAGCGATTTGTGGATTAAGCAAAAAATGGGAAAATAAAACAATGATAGAAACTAGAAGATTGAAACATAAACAGAAAAGAAAAACAGAACAATATGCGAAGAAATACTAAAAACCAGAATCTGTAAATATAAAAATTGAAGAACCTAAAGTAGTTAAACACTTGACCGAGACTCGTGTTTGACACGATCTCCTTAAGACGAAATTTCTCTCACTACGGTGGTTCGAGTTGATGGCAAACGCCACGTAGGATACAACGATTGGCGAGCAACAGAAGCAGCACAGCAATCTGTCACTCTAGCGAATCGAAACTGAGTTCGAACTCTCTCTTTGAAGTCGGGAATGCGGATTATGCAGAACAACAGAAGCACAATGGAGGAGGGAAGGATTTCTGTAATTTTTCGTTCTTGGAACCGAGCAGCGAACAGTCTTTAAAAAGGCTGTAATGGTGACTGTTCGGCTTGACCGAACAGGCATGGAATGGGTTCGGCCTGGCGGTTGGACCGCCCAATAGACGTGAACCCGTTCCGAACCGACTGAACAGTTCAGACTCCAACGGCTCCAAACCGAACCCTTTAACGGTTCGGTAACAGTAACGGCAGTGGTAACTTTAAATTTAAATAATTAATATTTAAATTCAAAATTTTAAATAAATAAATTTTCAACAAAAAGATAAGGGTTGATCCGATCACGGACCCGAACCCGAGCCTAAGCCCGGCCCGTCTTGGATCGGCACAACTGGCCGATTGGTCGGACGGGCATGCGGCAGTGGTGGCACCGGCGCGCGCGTGCGGGGTTTGGGTCGAACCCACTGTTGGGTATGTCCTCATTCGTTCACAAAACTAGGTACCTCAAAGGGGCACACCCCTTAGGGCCAACTTGGCATATAAAAGCCACTCACCCATGTTTTTCTCAACCAATGTGGGATAGCAATGCCCTTTTATAATAACTTGGGCACTCACAATTTTCTTTCCATACCAATGTGGGATAGGAAATAGTTACCACCATTTTGCCAACTTTCATGGCACACTTTTGGAGTAAATTTTTTATTCACCCGTTAATAGTTTTGAACGCTATAAAATTCATGATTAACTACTCATGAATATGAACATATTAAGATTTGGAATCATAAAAAAAGATTAAACCAATTCAAAGTTATTTAGCTTCAAAGTTATTTAGCTTCAAAGTTAGCTTAAACCACGTTTAAAATTGTTTAAAACCCACATTTCCCACTTATTTTTCCAACAATCTCCCACATGAATAGACTTCGACGGAAAAGAAATGCAACAAGATGCAGACACAGAGAGAGTTCAATAAAAGAAAAATTCTGCATATGATAGGTAGCTTTTGACTTTGAGCCTTCCCTTGTGAGAAACTATCGGACTTACTAGCTAATCAATGAAAATGATGTCTAAAACTGTTCAGCTGTTTGTGTATGCCTAGACAATAGAGTTCACACAGAATGTTTCTAACACAGCTTGGTTCTCACGGTTGTGTTCATTTCGACCCTGAACATGCCTGGTCATTCATGAGTGCTCTAGAGAATTTAACCTTAATAATTCTCACAGAACCGGCCCAATTCACACTCATATAGGTGATTCTTATTAAGAGTGTACTGCCATACCCCACTTGGATATCCAAGGTATAAAAATAATTAAAAGCATAGCTTATCCTTAAACACACTGCAGACATCACTATTTCAGCATAGAAATAGGTAGAAGTTAATCTCCCTAGTGATTTCCCTAGATCCCATTGAACCTAGATCTTGGGATCTCCAGTCAGCTAGGTTGGGTTGCCATTAAGGTGTCTCTTTAGTAATAAGCTTTAGTCCTATTCCCCTCGATGAGTAATTCACTTACTCTCTGGTCAAACCTTTGGTTAGCGGATCCGCGATATTATCTTTTGACTTTATGTACTCAATGGATATAATTCCACTTGAGTGCAGTTGTTTAATGATATTGTGTCTACGACGTATATGTCGTGACTTATCATTGTATAAATTACTCTGTGCCATTCCAATTGTAGATTGACTATCACAATGATGCAAATTACTAGCACAGATTTAGGCCACACTAGAATATCTTCAAAGATATGGCATAGCCATTCTGCTTCTTCTCTAGCTTTATCTAAAGCTATGAACTCATCTTCCATTGTTGACTTAGCGATGCATGTTTGTTTGGAAGATTTTCAAGACACAGCTGCACCTCCGAGAGTGAAAACATATCAAGTTGTGGATTTTGAGTCTTTTGTATCAGATATCCAGTTGGCATCACAATAGCCTTCCAAAACAGCTGGATATCTGGTATAACACAATCTGTAGTTACGGGTGTATCTTAGATATCTAAGAACCTGAACAATTGCTTTCCAGTGGTCTGCTCCTCGGTTATTTGTGTATCTACTTAATTTACTCACTGCATACGCTATATCCGGTCGTGTGCAATTCATTAAGTATATTAAACTCCCATTAATCCTAAAATATTCCAATTGAGATATGCTTTCGCCCGTATTTTTGGATAGATGTAGATTTACGTCTACCGGCATCCTCGCAGGACGGTCATCATCCTTGGAGAATTTACCAACTATTTTCTCAATGTAATGTGATTGAGGCAAAGCATATCCTTCAGATGTTTTAAAAATTGTCATTCCTAAATTACATTTTCCACTCTCAAATCTTTCATGTCAAACTGTTTGTTCAACATTTTTTTAGTAGATTTGATCATTTAATCATCACTACCTATGATGAGCACGTCATCAACATAAAGACAGACGTTGACATATCCTTTGTCTATGCTTTTAACATAGACACACTTGTCACATTCGTTTGTCTTAAACCCATTTGACATCATAGTGTTGTCAAATTTCTCATGCCATTGCTTTGGCGCTTGTTTTAAAGCATAAAGAGATTTGACGAGCTTACAAACTTTGTTTTCTTGTCCAGGAATAACAAACCCTTCTGGTTGTTCTATGTAAATCTCTTTATTCAATTCACCATTCAAGAAGACCGTCTTGACATTCATTTGATGTATATCTAGATTAAATAACGCAGCTATAGAAACTAGTACGCGTATAGACGATATTCTTGTAACTGGTGAATATGCGTCAAAGTAATCAAGATCGTCCTTTTGTCTGTATCCTTTGACCACAAGTCTTGCTTTATACTTGTTAATTGATCCATCTGCCTTCATCTTTCTTTTGAATATCCATTTATATCCAAGCGGTTTACAACTGGGAAGAAGATCCACCAGGTCCCATGTATGATTCTGAAGAATGGATTCAATCTCGCTGTTTACAGCCTCTTTCCATAAAGAGGCTTTAGTACTGGATAACGCCTCCTTATAAGTTTGTAGCTCATTTTCTAACAAATAGGTTAGAAAATATTGACAAAAAAATTTGGATATTCTAGCCCGTTTGCTATGTCTAGGTTATGCATCCTCTTCTTCCTGGTCTTCATCATGATCACTACTTTGAGTAGTGTCATAAGTTCTGCTTATAGAACTTGTCTCTTGTCCAGATTTACAAGAAAATATATGTTCAAAAAACACTGCATTCCTTGACTTAATAATAGTATTAGCATGTATATCTGAAATTTTGAATTTGTGAATCAGAAATCGATAAGCACCACTATTATTAGCATAACCGATGAATACATAGTCAACGGTTTTAAGTCCCAATTTTGACCTCTTTGGTGTAGGCACTGCTACCTTTGCAAACACCCCCACACTCTTAAAAATTCGTAGGTACACATTCAACCTTTCCACAATTCATAAGGTGTCTTATTCGTCTTCTTATGGGGTATCTTATTAAGAATATAATTAGCTGAAAGAACGGCTTCCCCCCACAAATTATGAGGTAGTCCAGAACTAATCAACATAGCATTCATCATGTCATTTAATGTTCTATTCTTCCGTTCAGCAACACCTTTTTGCTGTGGAGAATAGGGTGTAGTGGTTTGATGAATTATGTCATGCTGTGAACAGAATTCACCAAAAAGCAATTCATATTCACCACTTCTATCGCTCTTTAGAGCTTTGATATTTTTTTCAAGTTGATTTTCAACTTCATTCTTGTAATGTATAAACATTTTCAAGACTTCGTCCTTACATCTAAGCAAATAGATGGAGTAATATCTAGTGCTATCGTCAATAAAAGTAATAAAATACTTTTTACCACATCTTGTTTGAATTAATTTAAAACCACAAATATCACTGTGAATTAAATCCAGAGGTTCTGTATTCCTTTCAACAGAGTGAAAAGTAGCTTTAGCTAATTTCGCCTCTACACAAATCTCAAATTTGTGATTCGGATCAATAGCAAATTTAGGCAGGCAATTATTGTTAATTAATCTACGCAAAGAGTTATAATTAACATGTCCAAATCTAACATGCCGTAAAGAGGACTCAACAATATAAGCAGAAGATGCGTTATTGTTATTCCTAGTAATAGTAGATTTTGGTACAACAACCATTACATTCAGTTTAAAAAGACCGTCTGACTAATACCCTTTAGCCACAAACATCCCACCTTTTGTGAGTACAAATTTATCAAACTCAAACACTAGCCTAAACCCATTCTTGCTCAACAAAGACCCAGAAATTAAATTCTTGCGGATGTCTGGCATATGCAGCACGTTATTGAGCGTGAGTTCCTTTCCCGAAGTCATCTTCAAAATAACCCTTCCTTGTCCTTCCACCTTGTAGGTAGAAGAGTTCCCCATGTACAGCTGTTCTCCATTTATCGTCTGATAAGTGGCGAATATCTGTCTATCTGAACAAATGTGGCGCCGCTATAGCGGTGCTACTGAATTTCAAAAATCCGTCTGTCTATTTCAAAAATCGGCCGTTATCGCTATGTAACGCCGTTACATAACGGTTTCGGCGGGGACGGACCTGTTACGGCCGCTATAGCGGTGCCTACTGAATTTCACAGCCGTAACGGCCGTTACGGTTACCGTAATGGCCGTTACGGTTACCGTAATGGTGGTTTCGGTTGTGTAACAATGGTTTCGGCGCGTAACGGGCCGTTACAATCGTTACACTATGTGAATGCGGTGCTCGCGACTGTGATTTTTGGCTGGGTCACAATTTTTGTTTTTTGTCTACCGTTTCTATATTTTTATGTCTAAACATCTTAGAAAAACGCCAAGCAACAGATCTACTCCATTTTTACTCAGATCTACTCTATTTTTAGTGATTTTTTGATTTTCAGAAGCTTCAGTTCTCGCCTCTCGCCGACTTGCTTCGATCATTCTCTGATACTTGCTTCGACAGTTTTCGTCAACTTGTTTCGATCCTTCATATCTACTCCATTGATGATAATTTTTTTGTTTGTTTTGGAGTTTCGGCAAAATCGGCGCCATCGGGATTTAGGATAGGTTCAGCGTTGAGTTGATGAAGAAGACGATGAGAATTTAAGTTTTTTTATATTTTTTATTTTCTTTATTTGGCTATTTCGGAAGAAGAAAGATGAAAATTTTAAGTTTTTTTAATTTTCTTTATTCGGCAATTTGGGCTGGGGTGGTGCTGGCTATGGAGTAATTTTTTTAATTATTTTTTTATTCTTATTTTATGTTTTAAAATTATTTTTATTTTTTAAAAAATTAATAAAAATATACAAATCTATCCATCTATTGCTTATTTTTTTAAATTAATGTTGTATTTTTTTATTATTTAGAAATATTTACAAATATATTTTTAGTTAACCTCAATCTATGAATTGTTAAAATCTGGACCATTGGTGACTCCGGTGTTCTTGGTAGTACAAAAAAAAAATTTCATTATTTTTTTATCTTTATTCTTTAAAAATTAAAATTAAAATTTACAAGCTTACAGATCTAATGATTTATTACTTGAAAACCTTGAATATTTTAT
>JAOTRH010477385.1:0-25935 GCA_034768845.1 Heliamphora exappendiculata
GTATAGATATAAAATAATTTATTTTTATTTGTATTCTATAGTATTTAAAATAATTTATTTTGGTGATTTGATCCGTTCATATTATAAAGTTAATTGAGAAGATTATATATACTAAAAATTAAATTAATAAGACATCGATAACTATATAATCAGAATATAAAAAATAGACATAAAGTACAATTTTCAAATTAAATTGTATATTTTTTTTTGAGAATTAATGCGATTCAATCGTCTGGCTGCCAATATCAAATCAATTTATTTTTTTGCATGAATATTGATTTCGATAACTTTTAGAATATAAATAATTCAAATCATTAATATAAATTAATATTAAATATTATTAAATAGAAATGAAGAGAGCGTTTTTTTTTTTGAACGGAGAGAATGTCAATTCAGTGGTAAGAAGAGAACATGGGTTTTGTTTTTGTTTTTTTTTACTATTTTAACCCTTTTTCAAAAAAGGTTCCCATTCTATGAAGGGTGGTATTACCAAATTAGTGTTTAATTTTTTAGGTAAATTAAATAGGTTTTACTAAGTCAAGTGTTGTCTTATAATAGTAGTATAAATAATTAGAAACACAGAGAGAAATGAGAGAGATAGCACAGAGAGACAACCGAGAGAGAGACATCTGAGAGAGAGAAAAAGACACAGAGACCAACGAGCTTGCAAGAGGAGGTGCATTGGTGGCGACAAGCGACGGAGGAGGCACGGTGGCGGATGGTGAAGGCCGACGATGGCGTGGTGGGGTTGGGTCTTGGCGGCAGCGTGAAAAAAATAGAGCCTTCCTGAGCCTCAGTTTCTTCTCTGCTGCTTCAATTCTAAAGCTCTATTTTTTTTTAAAATATTTCTTTCTCAGACAATTTTGTTGGTGTTGAGAATTAGCTGTCTCGATCTATTTATAGGCAACAGAGGGACATCTGTCCCTAAGGTGGCAACTTTGTGTTTAATTGGTTGACAAGTAGTAGTTCATAAATTTATACACCGTATAATTTTTGATATAAAATTTTTGATTTAAAAAATTTTCAAAAATTTGGTATAAATTTTTAATATTATTTTATGACTTACCGTGAAATTAGAATTTGGATAAAAATTTTCTAACCACATAATAAATTTTTATGTCGATATTTGATTATTTAAAATTTAATTTGATGTATGTTTTTGAGTTCAAATCTTGAAATTGAGTATAAGGTTTTATTAGGAATTTTATTTTTTTATTTAAAGATTTTCTACTAATATTTTATTATTTATTTATTTTTATAACAACTCGTCAAATATTATTATTTTTAAATATTATTATATTATTCTAAGGAGTAACACGTATTTTATTTTTCTTAGTTGCTAAGGTACGGGTTATTACGTTAACCATCTCATGCATCATGTCTATACCTCCTACATGTTTCAATGGTGCATTAGCATCCCCTCTCTCAGGAACTAGAGCAATCCCGCGATCCCTACCCTGACCTCGGCCACGACCTTGACCTCGACCTCGACCTCGACCTTACCTCGGAAACATAGCTTTCTATAGAAGAATAAGAAAACCAATCAATAACAGTGTAAACCACAACATCTACTTTAATCAAGTAATCACTCAACATTTACTAATCACACCAACAAGTCTCACATAACGAAGAGTACCAAAAGGAATGACACGTTAATTTGGATAACTCGTTTAGATTTCTCATTAGTAGTTGTGTCGGCCGAATGCATTTCTAACTCGACCTCCAAATTAGTTGACCAAATGCCATAGGCAAAACACCAATTCCCAAGGTTCCACCTCCATGCTCATATAACACATAACACCAAGATTTCAAATTCTATCATGTTCTCATCATGCAAACAAGTTAACATCATTTATGCCTGTTAACGCACACCTACTAACCACAAACATCATTTTCATATGGTGGCATAGCCACTCCCCATGGCTCAAAGGTATTCGAATCTAGAATTTTGATACTAATCTGTCAAGCCCCCAAACCCATGACACGAAAACCATAACAAATCGCTAACTATTTTTTAGAATCAAAAGAATTTCTTTGGAAAGATGAAAACATTTGAAAGGAAAGCTCTTGGGGCTCCAATTTGTACACAAAAATAACCCGAAAAGGATAAAAAGGAAAAATGACAACCCAATTTGAAAATGGGAGCAAAACATGCAAACTTTAAAAAAATACCTTAGCAGACAGACTACTCGAGCGGTCTAAAGACCGGTCAAATGGTCTTTCACAGCTCTTGGTACTTTTTGACCTACAACGAGAAACTGCAACCCCCAATAGATCACTTGAGCGGTTTGAGGACTGCTCGATCAATCTGTTCCTGTGTTCTATTTCTCTTTTTGAACATTTTGAAGCCAAACACTCAACCAAATATGTTTTTGGCAAAATAGGCATATAAGGGTCATAGAACATCCTCAAATTTGATAAGAAAGACATCATTAATCATTTAAAACAAGGAGATCTACACACATTCCACCCCAAAACCTTCAAATCAACATGATACAAGGTTCAAAGCCGAACTTAGAGAAATTACATCATCATCTAACAATGCTCAGATTCACAAGTTATTGCCTTAAGGCCTTACAACTCCATGGATAACGAACACAATACATGAACAAAATATCATAATCAAAACATTATATTCCTCAGATTCAAATTTAGAAGCTAAACAAAAACCCATCCCTTGCCATTAAACCATGGGATCTCCTCCAACACCTGAAATGGGTTTAAACAAATACCATCAGCCAAGGCTCAATAGAATATGACTAAGCAAGAATAAAAACATGATATGTAAAGAAAGGAAATTTGCAAACCATTACATAATACATAAGAAATTCTCCAACCAATCTAAATAAAACTTGAAAGGTACTCTTTCTCATAGTTTGAAAACGTTCACTGAGAATTTTCATTTCCTTTCGATCCTTAACAAGTTCCACAATTTATATTGTGTGAACTTATGAAATGTTGTGTGCCACTTAGGCAAAAATATTATCCAAACAATGTGCCACACAGGTCAAACGATTAACAATTTTACACTACTGTTATCGCCACACAGGCTAGATAATGCCACACATGCTAAATACGCTTCATAGATTGTAAATGCCACATAGGCAACACAATTAACAATTTCACATTGCTAATATCACCACACAAGCTAGATAATGGCATACAAGCTATCAATGCCACATAGGCAACACAATTTACAATTTCACATTACTAATATCGCCACACCGGCTAATAATGATAATCTCATATCCATTTAGATTTGCTGTTACATATAGGAATCATAACAATGCAACACATGCACAACATTCCAAAGTTTATTTACGAAATCAAACCCTTTTTATTAACTCCACAGTTCTCTACACAAACACACAATTATCCAACTAACAACCAACACATACAATTACCCAACTAACAACCAATTAACAGATCAACCCAAAATCTATAACTTTTCTCAATTAAGCTAGGATTTCCCATGTCACACATGTCCCAACATACACCAACACATATGTGAGACCCTGACCCATTTTTTTTCGGCATTTTTTGACGCGTGTTTTTCGTTGTCGATTTTGCATGCTTATAAGCGTTTTGATGCATGTTCGGGCCTATATATGCACGCGATGTTGGTTTCTAGGGCCGTTAGGCATTGCGGTGCAAATTTCAAAACTTTTAAAAAAGTATATATTTTGGAGGCCTAAAAATATCTAGAGTTAGATATTTTCAAAAGATATTTTTAAAACTTATCAGCTAAGTTTTCTCCTTTTTCTCTCTGTCTTCTCTCTAACTTCTCGGGGGCCCGGAGCTCGATTTTCAACGATCCAACAGTGGATCTTTGTTATTGGCATCATGGTCTACGCATCCATTCTGACAAAATTTCATTCTGAAGAAGCTTAATTTTTCACATGGTACGAGGCATCGAGTTTTTAACTCAACGAGGTAGAATCCTAAACTCTCATTTCGTATAAGAGTGCTACGTGTAATCGTATGTGTTTTTACCATCTTGAACTACATGAAAATTAGTTTTGTTCAAAGTTGGGTTTTTAGGTTTAAAACCTACTTTTCGTTGTTTTTTGTTGATGGAATCGAGTGTCAGGTGTTTCTTTCAAGGTCTTGGTGTTAGGCCTAAGCGCGTGTATGTCCGAGGGTGTTGGATAGGAGTTTAAAGACCTTGATTCGAGGTTTGGAGGTTGAAACCCGTAGCTCAGAGACGGTTTCTGCGTGGGGTCAGTCGACTGAACCTTGAGTTCAGTCGATTGGATCGTGGGCTTGTGGATTCGATCGACTGAATCTTGAGGGTCAGTTAACTGGACAGTGTGTTTAGGCGTTTTGGCGAGATTCCAGTAGGGTGTTTGGGTCGACTGGATGGGGGTCCAGTCGACTAGATTCTAGGCTGGTTGTTTGGTGTTTTGGTGGTTGGTTCCTTGGTTTCCAATTAATTTCTAACAGTATTCAGTTGATTGATTATGGGATTAGTCGACTAAAATACTATTGGATTCTTTTTAGAGTTCGATTAGTCGTGTTGTGGTTTCGAGGGTCGTGTCGTGACCTTGAGTGTTGGTTTAGGTGTCGTCCTCTACGGAGACAAGCATGTTGAGATGAGGGTGCGATGCACGGTTAGGTATGTGGTGTTTGTTCTTCGTTCAGCACAGGGCGTGTTTAGGCATGTGGTTCTTTTGGGTAAAGGGTTGCGTTTTTGTGAATATCGTGATTTTAAGGGTTTGGGGTTGGCCTTCAGGTTAGGCGTGGTTTTGTGGGTTATTGGTGGTCTATGTGAGTGAATGTCGGGTTATATGGTGGGTGGCGCCATGATGTGAAGTTATATATGGCTATGCGTGTTTATAGCTGGTTATGAATATTTATAATTCTAATTTATTTATGTATGAATTATGAGATGGATTACATAGCTTTGACATCGTTATGTGTAACATGATTTTGTGCTTTAAAACTCATAGTTTTTAGGCATGTGTGTGTGGGATCTGAGGAGTCAATGCATGTAGTGCATGCTACATGGGTTACAAGTGTAACATGGGCCGCGTGTGTAGTATGTGATGTGGTTTATGAAACGTATGTTGTACGTGATTTTATGCATTTAAACCCTAGTTTAGTTATGCATATGTGTATGGAATGAGATAGTTGAACATATAGTTTTGTGAATGTTAACCCTGGTTCACAAGACGTTTGTTGGGGCTGAGGTCCCTCGACGAGAGGCCGAAAAGTTGCGTTTGTTGGGGTTGAGGTCCTTCTGGAGAGAGACCGAAAAGGTGCATTGATGGGGCTGTGGCCCCCCCGTGTAATGCTCGAGAAGGTACATAGATTGCATGTAATACATATTAGGACGGATAAACCAATTTTTAAAACTGTATTTATGGCCCGTGTGAGTCGTAACACGAGAATCGTTTTTAAGCTCTGGTGAGTCAAAAATGATTTCTATCCTCACTTTCCCGTTGCTTGTGAAAATTGTTTTAATGGCTTGAAAGAGAGTCAAAATTGCACCACGTTTTTCTAGGATGTTTAGCTTATATTGCATGTGTTGTCTAGTTTCTGCTGAGTTTTAGCTCACGGTGTGGGATTTGAAATATTTTTCAGGTACTGGTTATGCAGGTTGATCTGGGGTTGCTAGAGAGGCAGAAGATCTGTAGTCCTCCCTTTTTTATTCTTTCTGTATCATGCATGCTTACATATTTTTGGTGCTAGAACCGTGTAATATAAGCCGTTTGGCGGTTATGTACAATGCATGTATATTTTATATTGTGAGTGTATTCTCGGGTTGGGTATTATGTTTGGTTGTTTGTACGTGTTTCACGTGACCCGGAGTTTGGGACATGACAAATTGGTATCAGAGCTCTAGATTCGAATACCTAAGAGCCGTGGAAAGAGGGTGTATCACCATGTGAGGTTGATTGCGTGTGCTTGATTGCATGTGTTTAGAAGATTTGATAACATGAATGTGTTAACATATTAAGTTTGAGAATGATGTGTATATCTGAGCATGGGTGTTGAATTGTGGGATTGATTAGTCCTGCCTTTAGGCATTTGGATTAACAAACTTGAGAGCCAAGTTAGAAACGCATTTAGCTGATGTGATTTCTAGCAAGAAATCTGAGTAGGTTATCCAGATTGATGCGTCATTCTTGTCGGTTCTCCTCGGTATATGGGGTTTGTTTAGCATGAACCTATGTGCTTATGTGTTAGCATGTTTATGTGGTTTATGTTTTATGTTGCAGCTTATGTGCTGTTTTCTTTCATGTAGACGTGATGTCTACGAGGAGAGGGCGAGGCTGTAGTCGAGGCCATACCCGTGGTGTTGGCCAAGGGGATGTTCCTATCCCTGATGCTGGGAATGCAAATGCTCCCCTAGAATCGATGGACGCAACAGAGTTACTGCGTGTGCTGGTTGGTTCTATCTAGCAGCAGGTTGAGATAACTAGAGGTGAGACCGTTAGAGAGGGAGTACCTGAGGCGAGGGCTATAGTAGCGATGCAGGAGTTCAGGCACATGGATTCGCCTACCTTTACAGGAGATCCTGATTTTATTGTGGAAACAGAGTGGTTAGAGCTAGTGACACAGATTCTTGATACGTTGCAGATTGTGGAGGACGAGTTGCGGGTCTCTTATGCCACCTTTCAGTTGAGGGGCGCAGCTTATGAGTGGTGAAAATATGCTCGGAACACAGTAGAGGTCACATGGGCAGCCTTTACAGGAGTGTTTCTAGAGAAATTCTTCCTGGCTTCGAAGAGAGATTTGTACAGAGAGGAGTTCCATACTCTTACCCAGGGGGCCATGGATGTTACGCAGTACGAGGCCAGGTTTACGTGCTTGTCCCGGTTTGCACCAGAGTTGGTGAGCACAGATGAGCTGCGTTCGATGTGGTTTGAGCGGGGCTTGAGGCCGACGATAAGGGAGTGTGTGGTTGTAATGGGACTTCGTGTCTTCACAGAGCTGGTGGAGGCAGTAGCGAGGGTTGAGAACACTATGACTGAGATTCGAGCTTTCAGGGAGGCCAGGACACCGCAGGGTGGAACAGAGGTGCAGACAGGTGGGTGTTCCAACAAGAGGCAGAGGTCCTCTGGTCTTAGCTTTCATCCATCTGGATTACCACATCAGTTCTCTACACCAGTACCATCAGTGGCTTCATCTGGGAGGCCAGAGCCAAGGGAGTTGATTTGCTATCAGTGTAGGCAGTTTGGACATCGTATGGTGGATTATCCACAGGAGAGGCAATCCCAGGGTTCATGGATCAATCATAGGGGAGGGAGTTACAGATTTGTTATGGATGTGGTCAGATGGGACATATTCGTAGGAACTATCCCCAGAGAGAGAGAGAGAGAGTGCGCTGAGTATAGTGGGCACACCAGAGGGTTCATTTGTGCAGAATCGACAACAGCATTCTGCTATTCAGACTTTTCGAGCGAAAGATAAGGGAACTTCAATTCAGTCGGTATGATAACTGACAGCGCCAGGTTCTGACAGACAATCGAGAGCGACATTTCCCTGAGCGTATGCTCGCATAGCTCTCAGTTCTTCGAGGGCACTGGTCGTGCCTGCTGATGCAGCTATGCCTTAAGTGAGCAGAGGTACTTTCTGAGTATGCAGGCTTTGGGCTAGTTTCTTTCCTTCATCTGATGGGAGTATGTGATGGATTCTGTGGGTGGTGTGCTATGTTGAGGCAGTGGTTGGTGAGGATGTGAGGTTGGGGTGAGTTGTAGATCCCGTGTCTTTGAGATAGTTCACCGTTGTTTAGGATGCATGGCTTTATTTGACTATATCCTAAGAATGGTTTGGCTGACAATCTCGTATGCCTGTGTTGATTGCGATCGACGCGGTTGCTTCTTCTGACCTTAATTTGAATTTCGGGGACGAAATTCCTTTAAGGGGGATAGAGTTGTGAAATCGTGACCCATTTTCTTTTTTGGTGTTTTTTTATGCGTGTTTCTCATTTTCAATTTTATATGTTTATATGCGTTTTAACGCATGTTCGGGCCTAGATATGTATGCGGGGTTGGTTCCTGGGGCCGTTGGGCATTGCGGTGGGAATTTCAAAAATTAAAAAAAAGGATATTTGGAGGTCTATAAATATCTGAAGTTAGATATTTTCAAAATTTCTCAGCTAAGTTTCTTCCTTTTTCTCTCTGCCTTCTCTCTAACTTCTCGGGGGCCTGAAGCTCAGTTTTCAACGATCCAACAACGGATCCTTGTTATTGGCATCGTGGTCTACACATTCATTCGGACAGAATTTCATTTTGGAAAAGCTTAGTTTTGCACGTGGTACGAGGCATTGAGTTTTTAACTCAACGAGGTAGGATCCTAGACTCTCATGTTGTATAAGGGTGCTACATGTAATCGTGCATGTTTTTACCGTCTTGAGCTACATGAAAATTGGTTTTGTTCAAAGATGGGTTTTCGGGTGTTACGTGTTTCTTTCGAGGTCTTGGTGTTAAGCCTAGCATTGATTTGAGGTTTGGAGGTTGAAATCCGTAGCTCGGAGATGGTTTTTGCGTGGGGTTAGTAGACTAGATCTTGAGTTCAGTCAACTGGATTGTAGGCTTGTGGATTCGGTCGACTGAATCTTGAGGGTTAGTTAACTGTACAATGTGTTTGGGCGTTTTTGGCGAGATTCCAGTAGGGTGTTTGGGTCGACTGGGTGGGGGTCCAGTCAACTGGATTCTGGGCTGGTTATTTTGTGTTTTGGTGGTTGGTTCCTTGGTTTCCAATTAATTTCTAACGGTATTTAGTTGATTGATTATGGAATTAGTCGACTGAAATACTGTTGGATTCTTTTTGGGGTTCGGTTAGTTGTGTTGTGGTTTCGAGGGTCGTGTCGTGACCTCGGGGGTTGGTTTAGGTGTCGTCTTATGGGGAGACATGCATGGTGAGATGAGGGTGCAATGCACGGTTAGGTGCATGGTGTTTGTTCTTCGTTGGGCGCAGGGCGTGTTTGGGCCCGTGGTTCTTTTGGGTAAAGGGTTGTGTTTTTTGTGAAAATCGTGGTTTTAAGGGCGCAGTGCGTGTTTGATGTTGTCTTATGGGGAGACGTGCATGGTGAGATGAGGGTGCGATGCACGGTTAGGCGCGTGGTGTTTGTTCTTCGTTGGGCGCAGGGCGTGTTTGGGCCCGTGGTTCTTTTAGGTAAAGGGTTGTTTTTTTTGTGAAAATCGTGGTTTTAAGGGTTTGGGATTGGCCTTTGGGTTAGGTGTGGTTTTGTGGGTTGTTGGTGGTCCATGTGAGTGAATGTCTAGTTATATGGCAAGTGGCGTCATGATGTGAAGTCATATATGGCTATGTGCATTTATAGCCGGTTATGAACATTTTTAATTCTAGTTTATTTATGTATGAATTATGTAGATGGATTACTTGGCTTTGATATCGTTATGTGTAACGTGGTTTTATGTTTTAAAACTCAGAGTTTTATAGGCATGTGTGTGTGGGCTTTGAGGAGTGGATGCATTTAGTGCATGTTGCATGGGTTACAAGTGTAACGTGGGTCGCATGTGTAGTATGTGACGTGGTTTGTGAAACGTATGTTGATACGTGATTTTATGCATTTAAGCCCTGGTTTAGTTATGCATATGTGTATGGAATGGGATAGTTGAACATATAATTTTGTGAATGTTAACCTTGGTTAACAAGACGTTTGTTGGGGCTGAGGTCCCTCGGCGAGAGGCCGAGAAGGTGCGATTATTAGGGTTGAGGTCCTTGAGGAGAGAGACTGAAAAGGTGCATTGATGGAGCTACGGTCCCTCGGGTAAAGCCCAAGAAGGTACATAGATTGCATGTAATGCATATCGGGACGGATAAATCAATTTTTAAAACTGTATTTATGGCCCGTGTGAGTCGTAACCCGAGAATCGTTTTCAAGCTCTGGTGAGTCAAAAATGGTTTCTATCCTCGCTTTCCCATTGCTTGTGAAAATTGTTTTAATAGCTTGAAAGAGAGTCAAAACTGCACGACGTTTTTCTAGTATGTTTAGCTTATATTGCATGTATTATCTAGTTTCTGCTGAGCTTTGGCTTACGGTGTGGGATTTAAAATATTTTTTAGGTACCGATCATGCAAGTTGATCCGGGGTTGCTGGAGAGGCGAAAGATCTGTAGTCCTCCCTTTTTGATTCTTTTTGTATCATGTATGCTTAAATTTTTTTCGGTGTTAAAACCGTGTAATGTAAGCTGTTTGGCAGTTATTTACAATACATGTATATTTTATATTGAGAGTATATTATTGGGTTGAGTATTAGAGTTGGGGCATGACAACATACAATTCCTATTTACTTCCTCAATTTCTCATTCCAACTCAATGAACACACCAAGCCCCATATCTCAACTTCCTCTCCATAACTAGGGTTTTTAATTTAAAAGAAGTTTCAACATATATGAATACATATAATTTCAATTAATTCACTTAGTTGCTCAATTTTCACAATTTAACTCAAGAATACCTCAAATCCCAAATTCCTAACTTTTCCAAATAATTAGGGTTTTCAATTCAAACAATTACCAATACAAATCAAACCCAACCTTTTCATAACCCATTCAATCCACCATTTCTTACTCAGCACATTTCAAATTTTCAATCCTCAATCCTCCCTAGCAATTAGGGTTTTTCCAAAATGGGGGTTCCAAATCGTTTTACTCAAATAAAAGCAATTAATCACATATCTACCATAGTTATTGGAGATTAGTTGAATATCCTACCTTGGTGAGCTGAAACTCAAAGCTTTAACACACCCAGAATGCCCAAACTTATCGAATCAAAAATCTATTTGGTTGAAAATGTTACTCTTGACACCTAGAACAACTTTTGTTCTTGTAGATTTGATCAAATCCAATCCCTTAATCCTCAGATCTTAGAGAGAATGGGGGAAGATGGGAGGGAGAGAAAAAAAGAGGAGAAACTTGCTTTGGAAGCCTTGGCACATATGCCAAGGCCACTATTGTCACACCTATATAACCCTTGATAGATTGCTCGATCGATCCTGTCCAAAAAGTGAGTATCTTGTTATGAAACGCCCAAACTGACCCGAAATTAATATTTCAACTTGAAAATATGATTTTTTTCTTTAATTGTGAAAAATAATATTTATAATATTAACCAGCAATCACATTCACACAATTCAACCGAGAAGGAGAAACCACAACAACCAAATTTTTAACGTGAAAAACCCAAAGGGTAAAAAACTACGGGATTTACCAAGTCTAGGAACCAAGCACTAAAACGAACAGAAAAAATACAACTTACAGACTTTATGACTGACTCATCAATCTTCTAGTCCTAAACTTGTATACCGAATCCTCGTTGGCTGTTCTCCTCTTGATTCCTACTATAACGACACCTCGTAGCAACCTTCTCTGGCAAAATCCTTCGTTGAAACTTAGAATGCTATCTAAGCTTTGCTGAATAATCTTTGAAACTTCGAATGCACAAAAACCACCCTTGAATATTCTTGATGCTCAGTATATTCATTTTCCCAGGATTTGATTTCGTGCACCACTTATGATCTATATAAATAGATCACCCAAAAACAAAGCAGTCAGGTTTAAGAAACCTAAAAACTGCTTGGTCACTGCTCGAGTGGACGGATCACCGCTGGCCAAGACTCACAGCCTGTTCCTGCTTGTACCTTGTGCTTGACTATGTGAAACACAGACTTGGTCTCCTTGTATGATTCCAAACTAGATAACCAACAGTAGGAAACCTAAATCCATTAAGGATTCTATCCTATCAAAACACAAGGCCTATCAAATCTAGTTTCCTAAACATACACAGATTTGGTAAAGCCATAAAACTTCTTTATAAACCTGGATTTTGCCACAATTAAAAACTACAGAAATTAATCTAAAATAATTTCTTTACAAACTCTCCCTCAGCAAATCTAGGTGAACACAACCTAACACTAGTATAAGGCCAAGTTCTTCTTAATGCTTCCAATCTTTCAAAACAACCACACAAACAATATGAGCACAAAGAGGATTAGAATCATTAAGAACATCTTAAGAAGATAAGCATAATCCAGAATAATACCACCATCCATTTTTTACCATTCATCAAAAACCAACTGTTTTTGTGTCAACTTGCAAAATCAATCAAAAACAAAAAACCAAAAAATTGACTTAACCAATGTTTTTTCTTTTCATGCCTATCAACATAAAACTGCATCCCGTACCTATATCTGTCATATTATATCTAGAATATATCCAAAATGTACTCAACCAAAACATTTTCAAAACACCTAAGTATACCAACCCTATACCAAAATACTCCCCTTCGTGTCACCTGGAGAAGCCTAAAAGAAACCACCACCGAGAGGAAGTCCCTGAAGCAGAAGAAGCAGTTGGTCAAATATGGCATTCAAATGCTGCTGCAGATGGTCAAGACGAGCCTCGAGGGCATCCAATTGGGCAGCAGCTGAAGATTGGGAAGATTCCCCCTCAGGTGGAGAGGAGGCACTCGAAATGGGATCATCATCACTGCCCTCAGAGTCGGAGGAATGGCCAGGGGTAGAGATATGGGCAGCACTTTGTGAAAAAGTGCGTTTACTGATAAACTTGGTGATAATCACAGAGTGAATATTTGAAGGAAGACGGAAGGATGGATGAGTGCTAATGAATTTTGTCAAGAAATGACCATAGGGAAGGGTAGCGTTTTTTGTTTCCATGTGCGACTTTCTACATGGATGTCAGAAAAACCTTGGCAATGTTGATTTTTTCACCTTTAAAAATCATGAACAATTCAAAACCGCGCTCTTTGTTTATGTCCGAGACATGACCCCTAGGGCTAATATTGGCACTGACGATAATATTCAACAAGCGAAAGGTGGGAGTGAGCTCATGTTGATAGATAAGGCCACCAACCCATTCCTCGGGTTTCCCATAGAGATTAGAGGCTATTTCAGAAAAAGACCAAAGGGGGTGGGATGGGATGGGAGGATAGTCAACGTCACAAGGGATGTTATAACCCATGAAGCCAGCTAGGGTATATTGATCTACAACAAACGAGATACCACAGACATAGATTTTAAACTAAAAAAGCTTGGTTTCAACATCAAACATGTTTGAATAAAATTCATGGATGAGGTCGACATAAACTACTCCCTCCACTTGGAGGAGAGAAGTCCACCCTAGGTTCTCAAATAGTTGGGGTATTCCAAGATTGTCAAAGTCTGATAAAACAACACGTTTTTCAATTCTAAGAGGACGGGATGAAAATAGATTGAGATACCTCTCCTCTCCTTCAAGGGAACGAAAACGGGTGCTATCAAATGGAGCAGAGGAGCGTCCGGCTGTTGTTTTAGTCTAGGGAGGCATGGTCCTGGTTCAACTCCCCTCTCTTTCGAGGGAACGAAAACGGGTTCTAACAAATGGAGCAGAGGAGCGTCCAACTATCTTTTTAGTCCAGGGAGGCATGGTCCTAGTTCAACTGACACATAAGACAACATTAATTTAGTAAGTGTCAAAACACAAGATACAAGAGTAATTGTAGAACCAAAGGCATTTCTATGAGTCAAGGACCGAAAGAGTGAAGACAGATATCAAGACATATCCAGAAATCATATTTGAGTAAAAAGAAGTGATCATGGCAATAGGCCTGCTAACCAAGAAATCACTCCACGTTTCCACAAGTGAGAACAATTATCCTGGACCCGAAACAAAGTATTTTCATCAAATAAATATGCTTCAACCAGACTCAGCCTGACATTCATAATTGAATATGAATCAAAAAACACAGCTAGACAGACCCTATGGAAGTCATACCAGAATCCAAGAAACTTGTGAACCTAATCTTGATACAAGACCCCTACTAGGACTTAAACCTTTATTTGCATAAAAAATAGCAAGAAGGGTCAGCAATCATAAGCTTTTACTCAGTCGCACAAGAAAGAACGATTAAAACCCTAGCTCAGAGAATACGGAATGCACATTCGCAAACCAACCACAGAACCTAATCTGAATGAAGAAGTTTATATAAACCAAAACAAACAACAATTTTATGAAGGTACCAACCCAACCAAACCAGAATAAGAAAAAACCAAACCCAAATCGATAAGAACAGAGATTAAGTCCTAGGAAAAACCCTAAAAGGATACTTACCGAAGATGAGAAGGTGGAATCGAAGTTCGAAATCTTTGAGATTTTGCTTGATGAGAGTGTTTTGAAGCACACACCCTCTGGAATAATGATGCGGCAACGAGGGAAGAGGAGTAGATTTGAAAGAATGCGAAAAGACACACATAACCCCTGTTTTTATTTTTCTATGTCGCGACAGACCGCTCGAGCAGTGGAGTAAGGTAGGGACACACTAGCTATAGTTCGGTCGAGCGCACGAGAGGCCGCCCGAGCGATGAAAAAGCATTCAAAAACAATCTGAAGCCAGGCTGAGAATTGTAAAGGCATAAATTTACACTGGCATATTTTTTGTGACAACCAAAAAATAATAAAAGAGCAGTAACTCAAACAAGCATAATAATCCGGTGTCGAAACCTGGAAAAATAAAATCGCATAATCATGTCGATGAGAGCTTAATGAGATGAGCTTTAAAGCTTGGTAACATAGTTTCACATGGTCAGCAATAAATATGAATGATCAATATACACTTGACATAGCTGAAGTATGGTCAAATCACACAATTTAAAGTCAAACCAAGTAAATTTTCAATGTATGTCTGTTGAAGAAGTACGGATGCTCCTCCTCACAAAGAACTAGATATTTAAGAAATGTTTAAGCTATTTTATGGCGGTTTTCACACTATAACGAACAAAAAAGCAAGGTTCGTATAAGTAGCTATTTCTAGATAGTATTGAAGCATAGATCCATATATGGTGGCTAACACACTAACGTGAACGAAAAAGCAAAGTTTAGATAGGTAGCCATTTCCATTTGCACAATAAAATGTAGCTTAACTAGCGACTTTCACACTAGAACAAACGAAAAAGCAAGGCTTATCTAGGTAGCCATTTCTGATGCAAGGTTTGAAAACACAGTTCGGAGTGAGAGCAGAGCAGTGGAAAGATAATCAAATGGGGGTGGTTGTAGACATCAACATCAACAAAGGGTTTTTTACTGTAAAGGTCAATCAAAAAGCATTTTTCGACCAGAAATCAGTTTATGTCACATGTCCACACATATCATAATCATATCCCAGAAAACATAGTTTC
Source organism: Heliamphora exappendiculata (assembly GCA_034768845.1). NCBI lineage: Eukaryota > Viridiplantae > Streptophyta > Magnoliopsida > Ericales > Sarraceniaceae > Heliamphora > Heliamphora exappendiculata. The sequence goes on from JAOTRH010477385.1 coordinate 15,143, forward strand.
AAGTTTGGGAACTTGATCTTGTCTAACCTAAAATGCCAATCCCAATTGATTTGCTCAGAAATTCAAAGCGAATTGCTTCAAGAGGTTTTGTGAACAAATCAGCCAATTGTCTTTCAGTGTCAATGTGTTCAAGGGTAATGATGCTATCCTCAACTAACTGACGGATGAAATGGTGCCTTATATCTATGTGCTTAGTTCTAGAGTGTTGAACTGGAATTCTGGAAATATTAATAGCACTCGTATTATCACAATAAAGTATAACAGACTCTTAATTTAGACCATAGTCAAACAACATTTGTTTCATCCATAGTAGCTGAGTACAATAACTACCAGCAGCTATGTACTCAGCCTCAGCAATAGACAAAGAAATAGCATTTTGTTTCTTACTATGCCATGACACTAAATTGCTACCGATGTAGAAACACCCTCCTAATGTGCTTTTTTTGCCATCTACACATCCTGCCCAGTCAGCGTCAGAAAAAGTTACAAAATTTGAGTTAGTGTCTTTGGAGAACCAAATACCAAACTCAACAATAGAATTCACATATCGGATAATCCTTTTAACAGCAGTTAAATGTGATTCCTTTATATTAGACTGATATCTTACACAAATTCCTATACTGAAGGCAATATCAGGTATACTAGTTGTGTGATACAGTAGACTCCCTATCATGCTCCTAAACATGGTTTGATTAACATTTTCACCATTTTCATCTTTTGACAATTTTACATATGTACCCATAGGGGTTCGAATGGATTTGGTAGACTCAAGTTTAAATATCTTAACTAGGTTTTTAGTATATTTTGACTGTGAGATAAAAATTTCTTCGTCAGACTATTTTATCTATAAACCTAGAAAGTAGTTAAGTTCTCCTACCATACTCATTTTGAATTCCATTTGTATACATTCTGAGAATAAACGAACAAGTGATTCACATGTGGATCCAAATACAATATCATCAACATAAATTTGTACAACCAGTATATTGTCCTTGTCCCTTTTTATAAACAACGTCTTATCCACATTTCCTCTAACAAAATCATGATTTACTAGAAAGGTGGTTAGACGTTCATACCAGGCTCGGGGGCCTTGTTTTAGACCATACAGAGCTCTGTTGAGCTTGTAAACGTGATTGGGATAATATGGATCCTGGAAACCTTTAGGCTGTTCAACATAGGTAACTTCTTTTAGCCGACCATTTAGAAAAGCACTTTTTACATCCATTTGGTACAGTTTGAAATTTAGAAAATAGGAAACAGCAAGCAGAATACGAATTGATTCTAATCTAGCCATAGGGGCTTTCATCAAAGTTAATTCCTTCTACTTGTGTGTATTCTTGTGCTATTAATCTAGCCTTATTTCTTATGATAGTCCCTTGTTTATCATACTTATTTTTGAAGATTCACTTTGTCCCAATAACATTAACATTTTCAGGTCTAGGCACAAGTTCCCAAACATCATTTCTGACAAATTGTTCGAGTTCCTCATGCATAGCATTCACCCAACAATCGTTAGTTAGAGCCTTCTTAACATGTTTTGGTTCAATTATAGAGACATAGCACAGATGACTTACCTGATCACGCATTTGTCGACGAGTCGTTATAGGTTTAGTTACCTCTCCAATCACCTGATCCATGGGTGATTTAGCTTCACACACGAGGATGGTTCCAAAACTACTTGCTCTTCAGGACTTGTTCTCTCTTCAGAATTTTCATCCACCGATTGTTTTAGAGAAACTGGTTGAACTGTATCTTCAAGAATCTAAGAATTTGTCTGATCTGCTTTTGATGTCATTGTCTCTTCAATTGTTCATGTATCATCAACAACTACATTAATAGATTCCATGACATTAGAAGTACGTAGATTGTAAACTCTAAATGCTCTACTGTTTAATGAATAATCAAGAAATATTCCATCATCACTTCTGGAGTCAAATTTACCCAATTGTTCTTGATCTTTTAAGATGTAACATTTGCTTCCAAAAGTTCTGAAATATTTAATATTAGGTTTCCTACCTTTCCACAACTCATAGGCAGTTCGTTTGGTACCAGGTCGTAAATTCACGCGATTGATAACATAACATGCGGTATTTACTGCCTCAGCCTAAAACTTAGGAGGAAGATTTTTACCATGAAGCATTGCTTTAGCCATCTCCTGTACTATTCTGTGTTTCCGCTCCACTTCACCATTCTGTTGTGGTGTTTTAGGTGCGAAAAATTCAGGTTGAATTCCCTGTTTGTCACAAAAGATTGAGAATTATGAATTCTCAAATTCCTTATCATGGTCAAATCTTATCTCAGAGATATGCTTATTGTTTCCTTGCTGTTCATTATTCAACCGAAGACAGAGAGATTTAAAAACAGAAAAGGTGTCATATTTTTCACGCAAAAAATTTACCCAGGTAAATCTAAAAAAGTCATCCACAACAATAAATATATTTGTTACCACCTGTACTCTCTGTTCTTGTAGGACTCATTAGATCCATATGCAATAACTGTAGAGGATATTGAGTAGCAAGTTGATTTATTTTCTTGTGAGGGACTTTAATTTGTTTACCTAGTTGACAAGGTCCACAAACAACTTTGGTGTTATTGCTCAACTTGAGAATACCTTTGACCAACTTAGAATTAGCAAGCCTGGTAAGATCCTTATAATTAATATGACCCAGACGATGGTGCCACAATTTTGTTTGGTCTATTTTAGCGGAATGACATATTTGATTGGTTTCTGGCAAAATTCCATAGTAGTTATTAAAGGTTCGAACACCATGAATAACAATTTTCCCTTTTTATTCAAAATCAGACATTCAGTTTTAGTAAAATGAACTTCATGGTCTGTGTAGCACATCTGACTAATACTAAGTAAATTTGTTTTTAGTCCATCAACAAAAAGAATATTGTCTAATTTAGGTAGCCCTAGAGACTCAATGGATCCTCTCCCAACGATCTTGAATGAGTTGCCATCCTCAAATGTGATAAGTCCTCTATCATATGGATCAATTTTAGGGAATAAGAACTTATCACCAGACATATGACGGGAACATCTACTGTCCAAATACCATATGAAAGAATTTTAAACTTATAAGACAGTGTGAATAATATTGCATTTCAAATTAGATTTCCTAACCCAGATAGCACGAGTTTTGAGAAAAGGTTTATTTTGAAAACTGGGTTTTTGAAACAAATAGGGTTCCTCCCAGTTGTCCGCTCAAGTGGTCAGGTTGGCCACTCGAGTGCTCGACTGCCAGTTAACTTTTTCACCAATCTGCCAGTTGATCGCTTGAGCACGCATCGGGGCTGCTCGAGCGCTCACTTGGCTGAGGCTTTTGTTCTGTAGCTGTCTGATTTGATCATATAATTTTCCTAATTTTCTTTCATACTGATAAGTAGACAGAGATTTTATTTTTCTACAAAAAGGTCTAATGTGTCCAAGAATACCGCAAAAATGACATGTGGGAACAAATTTTTGAAAAATAGTAGGATTAGGTAGATTTCTTGGAGCAGAATTTCCCGACAATTCAATTCTAATTAAGTTAGATTTTTCCAAACTCTTCTCCTTACCTGTCGGCATGCTGTTGGCTTTAACAAAGTTGATTTTACCTGAATTTTTTGATTGAGACGTACTTGCCACGTATCCTAAAACCAGTTCAATCTGTTGCTGCTTTTTGTACGCTCAAAATCTCATCCAAGCTCAGTGAACCTGCATTCAATTTCTTTAGAGTGATGCTAGTAGTTGCCAATTCTGATTCTAAGATCTGCACTCTTTCATTACTAGCTTGAAACATAGACTTGAACTTAACAGAATCTTGTAATTCCAACTCGAGTTTAGAAAGATTTGATTTAAGAAAATCATAGAATTCAATGAGTTCATTCCTCTGTTTGTCAGAACAAACTAGTTTCTCAGTCATTTTGATTTTAAAGGTTTTTAGCTAAGAAATTAAAGATAATTGAGACTCTGTTAGTTCAGACTTTGGACTAGTATTTTCTTTTTCCATTATTTTAACCTTCAGTGTAAGCTTAGTGATAACTTTTGTCATTTTGTAGCTTCTCAATGAAGTTTATCATAAGCCCACTGAAGATCTTTTTCATTCTCCTCATCCGATTTAGAGCCTGAACCAGAATCACTATGAGAAACATGTGAATCATAATCAGATAATTCAGACCGACCTGACCCTGTGGAAGCAGCAAAGGCAATGAACTTGCCATCATCATTCTCAGATTTTGACTCGTTTCCACCATCAGATGATTCAATCTCATCATCCCATGTCACAATAAACACTTTTTCTTTCTTTTTCTGTTTATTTGGACAGTTCTGTGCAATATGTCCATACCCTTGACATTCAAAGTACTATATACCCTGGTTCTGAACTTTATCTTTTTTCTTTTCAAATTTCACTACATTCTTACTTTTGTCACCAAATTGACCAGATTTTGACTTGAGGTTAGATTTTTTATTCAAAACATATTTTCTCAATTTTTTAACAATAAAGGCCATAACTTCTAGATCTATATATGTTTCATCGTTAGAAGAATCTAACTCAACCTTTGAAGTTTTTAAAGCAACGCCTTTTGATTTTTTAGGTTGACATAGAGTAGATTTAAAAGTCTGAAGATTTCCAACCAATTGTTTTACTCTAAGAGAATCAATATCTTTACATTCTTGAATAATAGTAACTTTTGGTTGAAAGTGTTCAGGTAGTGACCGTAAGATCTTCCTAACAATACGAGATTTTAGAATTTTTTCACCAAGAATAAACTTGGAATTTACGATGTCACTCAACTTTGCATAAAATTCATCAAAGGTCTCATGATCTTCCATATGAAGAGTTTCAAAATTTGTGGTAAGCCTTTGAAGTTTAGAAATTTTAACAGTTGATGTGCCCTCGTGTGTGGTTTCAAGAATATTCCATGCTACTTTAGTGATTTCACACGTGCAGATACGTCTAAATTCTTCAGGTGTAACACCGCTAAAAATAGCATTGATAACCTTGCTATTCCAGCCTGCTTCTTCAAAATATTTTTTCTCCCATTGTTCAAAGGGTTTTAAAATAGTTTGAGAACCAGATTTAACAGTAGATGGGGTATAACCAATAACAACAGACATCCATACCCTCCCGTCAATAGATTTAAGAAACGCCCTCATAAGAGCTTTTCAGTAGGAATAGTTTTCTCCATCTAGTAATGGGGGTCGAGCAATTGAGTTTTCTTCTCTAGGAAATTCCTTGTATGTGATTGATTTGGATCGAGAACTTTTTAGAAGAAAAAGAACCCACTCTGATACCAATTGAAAATATGATTTTTTCTTTAATTGTGAAAAATAATATTTATAATATTAACCATCAATCACATTCACACAATTCAACCAAGAAGGAGAAACCACAACAACCAGATTTTTAACGTGGAAAACTCAAAGGGTAAAAAATCACGGGACTTACCAAGTCCAGGAACTAAGCACTAAAACGAGCAGAAACAATACAACTTACAAACTTTATGATCGACTCATCAATCTTCTAGTTCTAAGCTTGTATGTCGAATCCTCGTTGACTGTTTGCCTCTTGATTCCCACTGCAACGACACCTCGTAGCAGCCTTCTCTGGCAGAATTCTCCGTCGGAACTTAGAACACCATCTAAGCTTTGCTGAATAATCTTCGAAACTTCAGATGCACAAAAACCACCCTTGAATATTCTTGATGCTAAGTATATTAATTTTTCCAAGAGTTAATTTTGTGCACCACTTATGATCTATATAAATAGATCGCCCAAAAACAAAGCAGTCAGGTTTAGGAAACCTAAAAATTGTCTGGTCACTGCTCGAGCGGATGAATCACCGCTTGAGCAGTTATGTGGCCGAGACTCACAGCCTGTCCCTGCTTTACCTACTTATACCTTGTGCTTGACTATGTGAAACACAAACTTGGTCTCCAGGTATGATTCCAAACTAGATAACCAACAATAGGAAACCTAAATCCATTAAGGATTCTATCCTATCAAAACACAAGGCCTATCAAATCTAGTTTCCTAAACATACACATATTTCATAAAGCCAGAATACTTCTTTATAAACATGGATTTTGCCACAATTAAAAACTACAAAAATTAATCTAAAATAATTTCTTTACACAACTTAATACTAATTTAAAATTTTCATATTCGAAAATTATCAAAATTTAAAATTATCCCCGAATCAAAGTTCTTGGGCATCTGCACACATATGCGGGTTTAACAAAGCTTATTAAAAGCTATCGAACCTACTGGCCACGCATAAATAACAAGCATAAAGGCTCAAAATGAATACCATATAGGTAGACCATTATGTGAATATTTAATTACAAAAATTTAGATCGGGACAGGGTCTCACAACATTTTTCCCTCAGAGAATTTCGTCCCCGAAATTCAATACACGTCCAGTTACAAACAACTTCGAGTAGGCAACCTCTCTAGTTGCCTCATGCACTAGGTCAGGACCTAAATGGTAGCCTCCCCCATATTAACCAAACAAATCGGTGACCCACAAGACTAACCACAAAAAGCCTCGAAAGGCACCATATTACCATTTAACTAATAATCGTTATAGTAAGCAAACCCCGCCAAAAAGGTAGTGATCTTCCCGTGATCCACAGAAGTCTAACATACAAGCACGCAACATGTCTTCCAAGGTCAAAATCGTACGTTCGGATTAGCTATCGATCTGGAGATGGAAAGCAGTGCTGAAAGGCAATTTCATTCCCCCAAAGTTAATTGGAAACTTTGCCAAAAACACGTAGTAAATCGAGGGTCTCGGTAAGAAGAAAAGGATACTGGAACTCCATGAAGTCATGCAGTCTCACCAACATACAATCTGTTGAACTCATTCACTAAATCAGTCATTCGAACAGGAAGGAAATGTGAAGATCTAGTCAATTCGTCAACCATATCCCAAATAGCATCATGTCCCTTCGATCTCAAAAATTCCGACATAAAGTTCTTCCCTTAGCATCCTCCTTATTCGTAACGCAGTCACATAACATCTAAGTCTCACTTTCTAACTACTGGGCATTGATAACATGACTAGGAATGGCAGGTCATGACACCATCATAAACAACATAGTGCACTCCTTGGTCTCGCCGAGATGAAAATCAAATCATCCGACTTCCCCACACATGTTCCACTTTCGTATGGCTACCCAGGCTAAAGAACTAAGAGACTTCTGATTAAAAGCATCGGCCGCCACATTAGCCTTTTCCGGATGATACCACAAATCACAATCATAGTCCTCCATGTACTTCATCCTTCTTGGCAAATAAGGCCAGAACTCCCCATGGTGACATACTCGGGCGTATGAAGGCCTTAGCTAACAATTCTTGAAGTTATACCCTTTACTCTTGCAACTTTGCCAACACAAAACGATATGGCAATATATAAAAAAAAGCCCCATCCCCATACTAAAATCACTAGCGAATTCAATCTCTCATCACGGCGGTAACTCAAACAAATCATCGGAGAAAACATTAGAAAGCTCACACACTATGAAAAGAGTTCTCCTCAGTAAACTCAACCTCACTCATCAAATGGGTAGAGAAAAGAGAGCAAAGGCTCTCACGACTCCACAAACAGTGAAGTTTAGGTATCAAACCATTGTTTTGTTTCCCCCACAAAAGAAAAACAGCCACCCTCAAGTGTATAAAAGAACACACGACACTGATATCCATCGATACTCGCATGAAAGGTCATCAACCAATCTATCCCCGAGATAACGTTACATTACAGGTGGTCATAACAAGCACGATAAAATCTAACACTAGACGAGTATCTTGTTATGAAACACCCAAATTGACCCGAATTTAATATTTTAACTTAATATTAATATAAAATCTTCATATTCAAAAATTATCAAAATTCAAAATTATCCCTGAATCAAAGTTCTCGGGCCTCCACACACACAGACGAGTCTAACAATTCTTATTAAAAGCCACCAGGCGCACTGGCCACGCATAAATAACAAGCATAAAAGCTCAAAATGAATACCACATAGGTAGACTATCGTGTGAACATTTAATTACAAAAATTTAGAATGGGACTGAGTGTCGCAATATTATTGAATGATTTTTTCTTCATAACTATTAAAATTTGTAGGTTGGACTATGGTATAATAGTCTGCCACAGCATATGCCAATATGCGTTGAATGAGCTAGTGGAAGGTGTTTTCTCAATAGAGTCATGTCACAAACTATGAGCGAATATCATACACGAATTTTTGAGCGACCCTCACCGTTCACGGAACAAGACATCCGATAAGACTGGTAATGCAGTGGAGAAAATCAAACAAGTGAAGTGAATTCCCGACAACAATCTAGTATAGTGTCATTCTGAAGTTTGTGCAGCAAATCGGTCATATACTTGATTTCATTTTTATTTGAAATAGTGAATTTTGTAATGTTGTTATTTGAGCATTGAATAACTCCTTGTGTAATTGTCAAGTTGGAGTTTGGTTTATTCCGTTAAGGACTATCCTTTATGTGGTTGCTTGGTTTCTATAAAATTCATAGTCTAAATTTTGTTTGTTTTGTTGGTTAGTGGATTTAGAAACTGAATAATTCAGGTTTATTTGGAACCCAGTGGTGGTTTTCTTGCCTTTCTATAGTTGCCCAGTTCTATCCCTTAGTGGAAGAGAAATTTTGTTGTGTTTTTATTCCTTCTTGCCTTTGTTTTCATGGTCAACGAGGTCATTCCATTTGTTGACAGGACCATCTTAGGGGTTCATGAAGTTGTCTAATTAAGTTCGGGTAATGGATTATTCAGCCACAAGTTCTCATTTAGCAATTTATTTAGGGATAAATCCCATTTTGAAAGTAGTTTTGTTATAAGTTCCATTTTAATATATTGTTCCAAAATTACTCTCTAACAAAGAGCCAAGCGAGCAAAGAAATAATATAAAAACTACACAAACATCAGCAACAAAATTGGCTACCAAACTGGAAATTCATCTAATTTTTGCAAAAAATTCTCAATTTTTTGCATGATTAAATAGAAACCAAATGAGATTATGAGATCTGCTGTAAAATTAGAAACAAAACTGAATTTATGCAAATGTACCATGGTATCATATTCATGTAAATGCAGAAAATGAAAATGCTTACATCCTTAATAGGTCTCATTCCCATGTCTCTTTTTTAATAGGTCACATTCTATGGTATCATGTTCATATAAATGCAGAAAATGAGAATGCTTGTATCCTAATAGGTCTCATTTCTCATATGCCCCATTTTTAATACGTCTCATTTGTCACTCTTTTTTATTAGTCTCAGTGTATGCGTATTTTTCCCAATACTCATATGCTAACTTCTTCTCACTCATGTGAATTGATGCAATGTTCCATGGCATCATCTTCATGCATGTAATGCAGAAAATAAATAATGTTTGCATTTTTCATAATTCTCATTTCTCATATATCTCATTTCTCATTCCCTATGCAAATTTTCAAAAATTTTGTTGTATTAAATTCTTGCTATTGTTACAAAAATGAGAACAGTTTCAATTTTTGACTTACAGCAAAAAGATGATAAAAGAAAACTGAGAACATAGTATGAAAATACTAGGACAATAAAAATTCTCACAACGCAAATTTGATAAACAAATTGCAAACATGGTATAAACTACTTTAAATTGGAAAAATCTCATTTTCTATGGTAGATGCCTAAAACACACAATTGCAGTAAATTAGGAAAAAAATTGATGCCATGTTGCATGGACTCATATTCGTTGGATGCAGACAATGAGAAACGCTAACATGGTTCTTATGGCTCATTTATCATTGTTTTTAATTTGTCTCATTTCTGAAAAAATTTCAGGATTTTTATTTTATTTTTTTTTGTAGAAAATTGTTTGCTATTGTTGCACAAAATGCTAAACAACTCAGTTTTTTCATAGTTCTTTTTTATGGCATCATTCACATGTGATCTAAGGATATCATTTTAATATGTATTGTAAAAAATTATCATTCTTCACATAAACAAATTCAAGCCCGCACTCGGTAGCATACTTGCATAAAACAGTATGAAATTAATGTACACCACCTTCAAAATTTTACCCAACAGTCCAAATGCTCCTTGCCTAAGGTGCACAAATAAGCACCTTCTCTGGATGAGAAACGAAAGATGGCATGATTTATGTCCTTATGTCATACTCTAACCTCCATTCCGTCTGTGCATCATCTAAACAGATATTATCAACAACACGACTACAATATTCATATCCCATGTCATGGCCATCTTCTACATTATTACCATCATGCAATACAACATGTACTCGTTCACAATCCTTTGAAGTTAGCAACAAAAACGTTATTTTTAGATCTTCTTCATTATCCAACAAGCAATTGGAGTACGGCAGGAATGAATACCTCATTGTCATCGAACCCACATCAATGCTATTCCATTTGTGATGCAAAAAACATACCAACATATCAGACATCCAACTCTTACATATGCAAATTCCAGCAATAGCACCATTGTATTTGCACGCCATAATTATACGTGCGTCCATCACTCCTTTGGCCAACTGTGAAATCTGCACATCAAAACCACAATATCAAACAATGAATGACAATACAAATTAGAATTTACATATTATAAAAAAATTAAAAATAATGTAGAAATTGCATGCAAAAAGTGAGACTATGGATGTTTTCATTGTCAATGATACCATTAAATAATTCTTACAAATGGTGCCATTTACAAGTTTATACCATTACACCATGTCTCAATGGCACCATTGCATCATGCGATTAATCATAACAAAAATGAAACAAGTAGC
>JAOTRH010477406.1:0-25933 GCA_034768845.1 Heliamphora exappendiculata
TATACATAATAATATAGTGTTATAGGTCAAAAAAAGCAAACAAATCATTATTGAAGTTCATACACAACAAAATAAGTCAAAAGGTCATATATTATCAAAATAGTTTAATTTGACTTAAAAGACTACATCTATTTAATCAATTGCTATGAAAACTATGATAATACATGGAAATACTATATTTATTATAAGCATACTAATATAATAGGTTTCAGTATGAAAAGATACCAAAAAAATACATTAAATTAATTTTTAATGCATTTCCTTGCACAAAAGAGCACGCAAACCAATGCAAAATCCATTAATTGATGTGGGGTCAGGTTTTTGTCCCCAAATAGCCTCCTAGCTGTATTTATCTTCCCCATATATGATTGTTAGCTCTCAAAAGTTGCACCCATTCAATTCAACTCAAATCTCATTAATTAAAAGGAAGAAAAAATGTCTTTCCATGGTATTTCTTGTTGCCTCCTTGTTCCCTAGCCTCCTCCTATATAAACCAAGCCAAACACAACTCCCTTCCCTTCATATTTTCGTGCAAGAGGGGGAGAAAAACCAGAATTGAAATATTCTTGAAAGGTTTGGACGAGTTGAGAGAAGAAAGAAAAGAAAGAATGAAGAAGGGATCTAAGAAATCAAGAGGAGTTTTTCTAGAGCTAAGTCCTTCCATGCCACCATCCCTTGAGCCCTCAAACAAGTAAGTAAAACCTCTAAACCTTGAGTCTAATATCCCTCAAAATATCTCCCAACACATCCCTTTAAACACTCTAAGAATCAAGAATCTAAATCAAACCGAAAAGGCATCGTAGTTGGAAATTAGGGGTTGTTATGTTTATGGGTGATATGAGATGTTGTTGTATGTTGTTATCTTTCAGTTTGATGACTTATAAGTGTTTTGAAGCCTTGATATTAAAGTCTAAAACACAATCATGCAAAGAAATGGAACAAAAACTAGACATGACATAAATAGAAGACTTGGACCCTAAGAGACTTGATTTTTGAGAACATAGATGTTTCTGTCCTGAACTTTGGAATGCCATAACTCAATGTAGGAAATTGATCTGAGCATTTTCTTTATGTACATATTTATAATTTTGTGTTATCTTTCATCCAAAATTAGTTTCAACTCATTTTCATAAGTAGAACTCGAGATATTGCAATTTTACCAAATTGTGTTATTTTTTGACCAGTCAATACTACCGACTTGGAAACCCTAATTTAAAGTGAGACCCAAACTTTGGTCAAAACATAAAAGTTTTATATTACATGTATATCTATCTATCGCCACAAATGAACACAAAATCTTGAGTTTGGATAGGTCAAAAGCCCTTTGAAAATCTCTATTGAGATTCAGCCCTCAAGGGACACTTCTGTCACATATTTTTGTGTAGCTCAAAACCCCTATGTTTAGTGACCTACTTCAAAAGTGGTCTACATGAACATTGTAGCTACTATATTGAAGTACTTTTTGCCCAAAAATAAGACCTTAAAGCCTCGGGATGATACCCCAAAACCGTTTCAAACCCTGTCTAAAACTGGCTCTGCTGAGTTTTGGCAGCTGATAGAACCTATTTTATAAAATAGCCAAAAAATCTAACTTGTTCCAAACACCTACCCTTAGATCTAAACATGAAACTTGTAGAGGACTTATTGAACTAGAACATACTAAAAAATGGGCTCATTTGGACTTGATATGATACCCCAAAATTGAGACCAACAGAAGCATATTTTTGGTGAAATCTTGAGAAAAGTGCTAAACCATTTTTGCTTAGGATGTTTGGTTCACCCTTTTGTCTTAGGTTTTGACCTTGGTATCAAACATGAGAGTTGTAGAAAATATTTTTATCTAAATGGTGTATAAAATTAATAGCTTGATTCCAAGTCTAGATACCCCAAAATCTTGTCATCTCTTTTAATTTAATACTTGATTTTTGACCTTAAAATTTGCTAAGTGTGAATTAAGTACCCTTTACTATGAGACCCGAGTTTTTAAATGATGTTTGATTTGAATTAGTTAATTAGTGTTTCTAAGTGAATGTATGATGCTTTTGCCATCATATTGAATCATATCTTGAGAATTGTAGCTACCTGTACTTTATGAATTGCGAGTTGTATCATTAACTTTGCCATGCTAGTTGATGCCATGCTATAGTTAGTGGTACTTGAGATCCATATTTCACATCATGGGCATTGTCACTTGCATCTTGGTATATTGGAGTCCATCTGTGTAAACCGTTGTGGATATGTTAACTTTGGGCCATGTACGTCCTGAGCCGTATTACGTCTTGAGCCGTATTACGTCTTGAGCCGAACTGCCACTATACGCCGTAGTGATCGAGAACGATCACATACGGGGACCTAACGTACGAGAACATAATGGTGCCATTCGGATTATTGCATTGGATATGTTAACTTTGGGCCATGTATGTCCTAAGCCGTATTATGTCCTAAGCCGTATTATGTCCTAAGTCGTATCACGTCTTAAGCCAAACTGTCGCAATACGCCGTAGTGATCGGGAACGTTGATGTACGAGAACCTAACATACGGGAACATAATGGCGCCACTCATAATTCGATTGGTCGATTTATAATCGGGATGGATTATGTTGAGATATCTTTCGTGATTCTAAGTCTAGGGCGTCCCTGGTTGCCATTTTCAAAAATATTTTGGGATGAATTCCCCTTGTGCACCCTGGGCATGTCCCCGGTGTTTGAAGTGGTTTATCATGAATATTGTTGGGCACCATGGGTTTGTCCCTAGCATTCTGATTTCGATAACTTAGACTTTGGGTTGACACCGGTGAAGGCATCACGAGTCTTAAGGTGGGACAAACTGCTTGATTTATGTCTGATATGACTGATTAAAATGGTTTATTGAATTTGTTGGCCTGGAGTATGGCGTGGATGCCACGCTGTTGCCATTGAGTAAAATAGCTAAGGCGTGAAGCTAAGGCGTGCGTTTACTATTCACAACGAGGCGCGATGATGGCTTTGGTGATCAAATAGACGTGAAAGTCTACTCTGGTGATTCCTGGCATGGAATTCCTGTTATAATCTGGGTGCATGTTGAGTTGGGCATCTGTATTCATACACAGCATCTCATATGCACATGTTATTGACTTATCTGCTATCCTGTCATAAATTTGTCTATCTTTTTTTACTATAAACTGTACTGGGTGTTAAATGGTATACGTTGTGGTGATTTTATGTCGAGAGATTAGTTAGAAGGTTAGAGTATTTTGCTTCTGGGCCTTGGCTCATGGCATTCGTGCCACAGGTGAGAAGGAGTTCTTGGAGAAAGTCATCCCAGAGGGAGAAGAAGAGTTTGAAGAACAGGGTGAGTTCCAAGAGAGCATGGATCCCGCTGGTGCTTTCTGAGGAGTGGAGACCTCTGCTTTTGTTCTTATATTCAGTTTTCCCGTGCTTAGTGTAATTTTTAAAATTTCTTGGTGAAACTGTAATAGTTATATACTTTGAACGGTTTAGAACTCCTTTATGATATAATAACTAATGTAAGTAAATATGAATGAATGGCTAGAATATCCCTTTATTTATATTTATGTATGTCCCGGCGTGCCCAAAGGATGGGGCGTCACAGTTTGTGCCTACAAATTCAAGTTCTATGTTACCCTTTTGAACATGATCTCTAATACAATGATGTCTAATCTCAATATGCTTTGTTCTAGAGTATTGTATAGAGTTCTTAGATATATTAATGGCACTTATGTTATCACATTTAATGGGAATATGATCTAAGTATACACAATAGTCTTTTAGTTGTTGTTTCATCCAAAGAAACTGTACACAACAGCTACCAGCTGCAATGTACTTAGTCTCAGCTATAGATAAGGCTACTGAGTTCTATTTCTTGCTAAACATGATATGAGAGAGTGTCCTATCAATTTTATACCCAGTAAAGTCTGCATCAGAATAGTCAAATAACTCAAAGGTTATTCCACTAGGATAAAATAATCCTAGGTTCTGTGCACCTAAGTGGTATCTAAAGACGTGCTTAACAGCAGTTACATGTGATTTTTTAGGATTAGCTTGAAATCTAGCACACATCCATACACTAAACATAATGTCAGGTCTACTGGTAGTTAAATATAATAGAGAACCAATCATACCTCTATATCTATTTCCTCTACTACTTTACTATTTTCACTCCAACAAAATGTACTATTGGCGACAACATTTAAAAAATGCATTGCTAAAAGACTACTTTTGGCGACGAAGGGTGTGAGTACATTTGCAATTGCTTTGGTGCGTAACCCTTTTTAGCGCGCCAATTTGCTGAACTTTTGGCAACAAAGTTTGCTTCTTTGGCGACGGCAAGCACATTGGCAAAAATAGGGTTTTCGTTCCCTTGTACCAACTATTGCAACTACTATAAGCATGAGCTCGATATGGTGAAAACTCACCTACTAGTAAATGGGATGCTAGCTTCCTATACTACATGGTTGCATCATGGGGAGCTTCTAATACCGGATGAGTCAGATGGGAGTGATGATGAATATAATGATTTTGAAGATAAGTTTGATAAATTGATTGAAGAACAGCATAGGGGAACTTACATTGAGGGTTATACTATAGAGAGGGAAGATGTGCATAACTTCGACAAATTGTTAGAGACCTCCTAGCGTTGCTTGTATATGGGATGCAAAGACACTTTGTTATCATTCGTAATTCAGATGCTTCAGGTTAAGGTAGAAAATAGGATGAGCAATAAGGCATCTGATAATATTTTGAAGATACAACGACAATTCTTACCAAATGGCCACGTGGTTCCAGAATCAATTTATGAGTGTAAGAAGATACTACGTGACTTGGGCTTAGGATATGGCTCATCGATGCTTGTGCAAAAGACTGCGTACTATTCTGGAAGGAGAATGCTCACTTAGAAAAATGTCCTATTTGTGAGATGCCCAGGTACAAGTTCAATGATGAAAAAGGTAAGAAGATTCCTCATAAGATACTACGTTATTTTTCTTTGATACCGAGGTTGCGAAGATTGTACATGTCTAAGAAGACAGCTAAAGACATGAGATGGCATACTGATAAGCGTATGGATGACGGGCTAATGAGGCATCCGACCGACTCTGAGGAGTGGAAAATTTTGATATGCGTTATCCAGAGTTTGCTAATGATGCTCGCAATGTTAGGTTGGGCCTTGCTACTGATGGGTTCAATCCTTTCGATAACATGAGCACTTCTTATAGCATGTGGCCGGTGATCCTAATGCCTTATAACTTGCCTCCCTGGAGATGCATGAAGGAACCATTTTTCATGATGGCCTTACTTATTCTAAGGCTGAGTCAACCAAGGGTTAATATTGATGTTTACCTAAGGCCCTTGGTTTGCATATCTTTTTTAACAGTTAATTGATGTATATGTATAGTTTTGAAAGATGTCTCAACAAGGAAAACAGTTTATGAAGCCTGGTTGCTTGTCTCAAAAAAAGAATGAGTATGAGATGCAGAGGCAGAAGAAAATTCAAATGAATGCATTGAGATTAGATGCCATAGGGTTAAAAACCATGGCACATTCTTTGTTTGGCACTAACGACAAGGCTAGTAGTATAAGTACTATGGAGCGAAAAAGGAAGATGGTTTTCCATAATGATGACGAGGAGTATTAGCCATCTGAAGGTGAGAATGGGTCCAGTTCCTGCAGTGAAGATGATGAATCTTTTGAGTCACATATGAATAAAGTAACACATTATGAAATATATAGGTTCATGTGTTGATTTTTTCTAGTCTACATGTGTTAATTTTATTGTTATTCATTTGTGTAAATTTGATGTTCACTTCAAATTTAGATTATATGTTAATAATTCAATGTCTTTATTTATTCAGTTCAAGCATATGGCTCCTACAATGAAGCAAGGTAGTTATCCTACTCAACTACTAGGAGATTCACAAAGAAGTCAAGAAGAGAGAAGTCTCCCAAAGGTAGTGAACTTAGTTCTCCCAAGACAACCTTCAACAAGACAAGCTCACAATCGTGTAAAAACGATGGCCCCAGTAACAACACAACATATGCAATTCCCCACCACTGGACAACCTGGTCAACATCCTAATTCAAATAATGTTTCCAACAGCTTATGTGAGTATTTTAAATTTTGTGTTCAGGTATAAGGTATTCCTTGCTTGTGAATTTGATTTAATTGTTGGACTTGTTTTTGATGTGTTGAAGGGTATTTTAAACCAATTTAACAGACCACCTCTGAATTTGAATCTAGACCCATTTAAAAAACCATCCAATATTAACACCACCAGTAGCTATGTTTATGCACTTCTCTATAACTGTCAATCGGTAGATTTTGATTTCTGAAAGTTAGCCATTAGATGATTTACTTCTCAAAGATCTGCTGCTAACAAAGAGTTCAGAAGAAATTATATCAAAGATCTGCTGCTAACAATTTTGCTACTGTCATGTACCACCTCTTATGAAAATTTTAGCAATCTCCAGAATTTTCTGTGAACCTTACAAGCCATTGTGGTGCCTTGCTCCCTAAATGAGTTCAATTATAATAACTAGGGATTTTAGCAATCTCCAGACCCTGCTGCTAGTTGACAGCCATTGTGCTAGTTGAAAATACATGCTAGTTGACTGTAGGCCATTGTGCTGCCTTACTGTCAACTAGCCTCAGCCTTCATAATATAAAACTATATTGATAAAATAGGCAGCCTAGACCCTGCTGCTATATTGTTCATTTTGCTGATATAGCTACTATAGAGAAGCAAAAGCTTAGAAACAGAGAAACTGAAGCAAAAGTTTACTGAGAACAGCAAACTTTTTGGGGTTTATTCTGCTGCTATATTTTACTGATTTATAGCAAATACTCTGCTATATTTTATTCTGCTGCTATATTTTACCCCAAAAAGTTTACTGATATAGCTGCTATATTGTTCATTCTGCTGCTATATTTTCAGTTTACTGAGAACAGAAAAAGTTTACTGAGAAAAGCAAAGCCTTGGGATGTAACAAAGTCTTCTTTGTGCTTTGTTATCATCTATATGTTATGTTATGTTTATTTCGTCGTGTGTCTTGGGATGTGGACTTATCCATTGCTATTTAAGTTTTTTCTTCTTCTCTTTTTCTCTTTTTCTTGGGTGGTTTAGAAACACAATTTTTGTGATCGAGTTTTGTCATATGTTTGGATAGTTTATGATTTGAGATACATTAATATGATCTGAACCATGTTATTTATTTGTGGATTTTCTATTTAGCCCTTAAAAGCTGTCACCCATAAGGTTACTGCTTGGTGAAGACAAACAATGCCAGTGAGAGAGAAATGAGTCTTTTAATTGCTATTTTTTTTAGCAATTGTTAGGATGGGAAAGAGCTGCCTCTTGCGAAGGGTTACATAAGAAACTATCACACTACTCTTCGTATGGGTTTGGGGCTGCTTGCATTCTTTGGAGTGTAGCTACTGTTGATTGCTTTCTTTTTCTCTCATCAAGTGACATTGTTTAACCTTACAAAATCTGTTGTGCCTTATTTATATGATATTTGTTAGGCCTTAGATGGAAAATTATTGGCTCATTTATGTGATTTTTTTAATAAAAAAAGGGTCCTACATGCCATTCTTATCATCTGCTCTGCTCTTTATTTATCTACAAATGTTGGTCTATTGCCAGTCATCTCCTTGGCTTTCAACTTTCTCCCCTTAAATGGGAGGGAGAGGTATTTCTCTGTCTGAGTCTCTGTTTCACCTTTTCTTTCTACCAATTTAGCTTAAAGAAACACATTTCTTTTATGATAGGAAAGTGATTTTTGGGAAAAGGGTTGTAGGGTTGTATTATATAGAAAGTGAGATTTTAAGAGAGTGTAGGTAATACACCACCAAAAAAGAGAGTAAGGGTACTGAAAGACATTGGAAGTGTTCGGTATAGTTTAAACTGAGACTAACATGAATGGATTTATATGAAAATCTGATACTAAATGAAAAGCTGCTATATTTGGGGTGCTGCATAGATGAATGGATTTATAGAATAAACTAACATGCATGTCCACCTAAGTGCACAGACAAGCAACAAAATAATGCACTCCATGATTCATCTTGCAATAACCAAGTCTGCTAGTAAAGAATGTCCAAGAAATTGGTTCATTTTTCTTTGTGGTGCTGTTTTTATACTATTTCAAAACTGAATGCCCTCTCTACGTGTTGCTGATATTGGTGCACTCCCTGCTGTGGTTCATTTTGCTGATATTGGTGCATTTTGCAGTATGAGCTAAATTGGTTCAAACTGAGAAAGTGGTAAGAAATTTTGTTGAGAAACTGAATCACATTATTTGTAGTAGTAAGAACGTTTGGTGAGAAACTGAACCACATCTTAAACCAATATTTAAAAGAAGTAAAGGCAGCAAGGAGTGCACTGTGTAGTTGATGTTGGGCACTGTGAAGTATTAGAAAGTGCTGAATGGTGTTCTCATTTTCCTAGGTGCATCATTGTTTGGGTGCATAGCTATCATAGCTAGCATAAAAAAAATAAACACTAATGATTCTATCATTTGAAGAATAGCATAAAAAAAAAAACATTTGTGTTTTGTGTTTAGCTAGCATAAAAAAAATTAACACTTTTGTTGATATTCATTTTAGGCAAAAAGCGTGTACGAGATCCTACACGGGGGAAGCTTGTGGATAATATTATGAAACAAATTGGTCGTCCCATTCCAATTGATATTAATCGTCGACTAAAGGCAATAGAGGGGGAGAACTCCACTCGCCTTTCAAATGCTCTCGGGGAACAAATTCGAGTCCATGTACCGATTCGAAAACTGGTTGAAAAGAGATTGATTTTGGAATCAAAGAGTCTATCGTGATGAGAGTTGAGGTAATATGAATTTAATGGTACTTGTTTAACACATTAGTAATCACGTACTTCTAATTTAATCTTGATTTATTTGTTCAAATTGCAGCAAACTTTTGAATTTGGGGATTATAAGAACGATGAGGTTCTTAAGCATACTATTGATAAAAAATGCCAAGAATTATATTCTGAATGGAAGTACAAATTACACAAGCACTACATTGCCCTTAAAGAGAAGCGGGTGCCTAATCCCAAAAGCTATCCACTACATCCATGTAAACTAGAAGATTGGGTATTCATGATTGATAATGTGTGGGAGGCCGATGAATGGAAGGTAGTACCTTTTGTTGATTTTTATTATACTACAAATTAAAATTAATTATTATTGATGGTATGCATGAATAGTTGTTTTCATTAATTGGTTTCTTTTTCTTTTGTTATAGGATAAGTCAAACAAAGCAAAGTTTGCCCGATCCTGTGTAA
This sequence comes from Heliamphora exappendiculata, assembly GCA_034768845.1. NCBI lineage: Eukaryota > Viridiplantae > Streptophyta > Magnoliopsida > Ericales > Sarraceniaceae > Heliamphora > Heliamphora exappendiculata. The sequence goes on from JAOTRH010477406.1 coordinate 9,294, forward strand.
AATATAATCATACTAGTGGTTCCAAATCATTCTTATCACGAGCACCAATATTTGTAAGTATTGTTGAAATTTTTGTACTTCTCTAAACTAATACTATTTCATTGTATTCTTACCAATAAAACCGAATGACATTATAGGTTAAAAAGAACAATGGTATGGAACAACCTATTACAGAAAAGTTCAAACATACGTCATCTGGATGGGAAAGAGGTGTGGATAAATGACAAAACTTGACAACATCATGCATGCACGAGTATTTTAATTTCAATAAATGGCTAATGTGCATTTTATTACGTTAACTGTTATAAATTTATGATCTTTTTGAAAAATTACAGGATGAAATGGTTTCAAAAATTGTTGAGCAATCATAGCCTGATGTCACTGAACCGTTGTTAGAAGAACAGTTTTCTAGGCAGGTGCTTGGAAAGAGGTCTGTCTATCTAAAAGGTATAAGGAATCATAAGAGAATCGGTTCATCCTCCACAGAGGCTAAGGAGCTTGATCCAAATGTGACTGCTTTGCGAAAGCAAGTGAAAACATTTCAAAGCATTCTACAAGTGTTGGCAGTAAAAGCAGGCGTTGATTCAGCTAGTATTCCAGGTTTAGTTCCAAATAGCGAAGGCGAGGATGACACATTTTGTGGAAGGCATGATACCACTTTTCTTGGCTAAATTAAAGGTGGAATTTCAAAAAACTTCTCAATTGAAGTATTTTTGGGATATTAGGATAATTAGTTATTGGATATATTTGGATACAATGGGGTGAGGGATTGCTTTTTGAATGCATGTCAATTTTTTATAACTTTTTGGTTACTACATGTATCTTGCGATTGAAGACTATTTTTGGATTTTGGAGATGTTCATTATTGATGATTATCTTTCAAATTTGGATATATAAATTTTATGTTGATTTGAAAGGAATGTATGTTAAATGAATTTACATATTATGTGTTTGTGATTTTTTTAATGAGGTTGAATGACATATTACAGAAAAATCTAAGTTATGTTTTAGCCAAATAAAAAATAAAAAATAAAAAAATAATAATTTATGAAAACAACAAATATATATATATATATAGCAATGAATAAAAGCGTTGAAAATAGTTTACCATTAACAACATATTTATTTGTGTTGGTAAAGTATTAAAATTAAAATATTATAATTACTTTTGCCTACAACTATGACATTGCTAAAAGTGTTAAATTTACCCAATTTTTATGTTTTTTTGCCGACGAACTTTGAATTGCCGACACTGCTTTTAACTTATTGGCGACACACAATTATGTGGCCAAATCTATTACTTTTCCCGATACAATTTATTAGCGACGCACAACTGTGTCGCTAAATCTATTACTTTTGCCGATGCATGGGGTACGCGTTGGAAAAACCTTTTCTCGACACACTTTTGCCAACGGATTGGCGACGCACTATTTTTCGTTGCCAAAAGCTTTTACCAACCCAATTAGGCTTTTGCCGACAGCTTTGCTTGTGCCGCTGAAAGTGCATTTTGTTGTAGTGAGATAGAGGAGGATGATCTGCGGGTTTTATTTACTACCTTCCAGCTGAGAGGGAGTGCTCATATGTGGTGGAAGTTCGCCAGGACTACAGTTGGGGGCACTTGGGAGGCATTCACGAAGGTATTTATAGAGAAATACTTTTCAGCCACGCTGAGGGATCGCTCCAGAGAGGACTTCTTGTTCCTGACTTAGGGGACGATGACTGTTGTGGAGTATGAGGCTGAGTTTACTAGCCTATCCAGATTTGCACAAGAGATCGTGCCTATTTATGTGTTCCGTGCGAAGCGGTTTGAAAGGGGTTTGAGGCCCGCTATTTGAGACTTAGGATCCAGGTTTTTACAGAGTTAGTGGAGACCGCCATGAAGGTGGAAGACACTTTGAATGAGACACGTAGAGATAGAGACAGTCGGGGTTAGCTAGGTAGGGGACGCACAAGGATAAGGGGCGCAGGGAGAACAAGCGTCGACGGACATCTTGTCTGAGTTCCTATCCAGTGGGGTCGTATCAACCATAGTCTTCTGCATCCACGACTCCCGTAGCCTCAACGGGATGATCTGATCAGAGATAGCTTGTTTGTTATAGATGCATACGACCAGGGCATCGTGCCGCAGAGTGCTGGAGTCCAGCGCCTGTTCAGGCACAGTCGCAGTCACAGACGCGGGAGAGGGAGCCTGTGGTATGTTTTGAGTGTGGCTAGTCTGGGCACATCTGGAGGGATGGCCCCAGAGGAGGGAGCATTCAGAGCATAGCGGGGGCACCAACTGTTCCATCAGGCCAGGGGAGACAGATGTATTCACAACCTAGAGCTCAAACGTCCCATTTTGCAGAGAGAGGAGCTTCAGTACAGTTGGGTCGACATTCTACAGTTTTGGGCCACATTTGACCGACTAGTGCGTATGTTCTTGCAGATCCTAGTTCTTCCATAGCACCGGTCGGGCCCGATGCTGCTGCTACCACCTACATGATCAGAGGTACTCTTCTAGTCTTCAGATCATGGGCCAGTGTTCTTATCGACACTGGAGCATCACACTCATTTATATCTTCTGCTTTCGCTTCAGCATTGGGGTTGCAAATGAACTGGTTGGGTAGTACCTTGCGTGTAGAGACCCCAGTCAGTGGGAGTGTGACGTTGAGTCTTGTCTGTATATCCTGTGTTTCAGAGGTTGTCGGTCGTTGTTTAGAGTTTGATCTTATCATTCTAGACATGACGGCGTTCGATGTCATCCTAAGGATGGATTGACTGATCACTTATCGTGCATTTATCGATTGCGATCAACAGAGGATAACGATTTGCACACCGACGGGAGATTGTTTCTATTTTGTGGGAAACTAGGATGACGATTTTATGTCTTTGCCCAGTGCTGTGCAGAACCAGGGTAACTTGGGTTTTCTCTTTGCAGCTCTCATGTTAGATGAGGAGGTTGGGGTTCGAGGAGAGTTACCTCCGGTGGTGTGCGACTATCCTGATGTCTTTCCTGATGATTTGTTTGAGTTACCGTCGAGCCGCGAGGTAGAATTCTCTATTGATCGAGTCCCCAGAGCTACTCCCATATCTATGTCGTCCAATCATTTTGGACCGGCTGAGTTACGTGAACTCAAGGTACAGTTGCTGGAGTTACTTGACATGGGGTTTATACGCCCGAGTACTTCGCCGCGGGGAGCTCCTGCTCTCTTTGCCAAGAAGAAGGATGGATCTTTGCATTTGTGTATCGATTATCGAAATCTAAATTAGGTGACGGTGAAGAACAAGTATCCGATGTCGAGAATAGATGACTTGTTTGATCAGCTGAAGGGCTCGAGCTGTTTCTCGAAGATTGACTGAGATCAAGATACCACTAGTTGAGGATCAGGGACGAGGACATAGCGAATACCACCTTTAGGACTCGCTATGGTCACTACAAGTTTCTGGTTATTCTGTTCGATTTGACGAACGCTCCCGTTACGTTCATGGGTTTGATGAACTGAATTTTTCATCCTTACCTGGACAGTTTTGTGGTGGTGTTTATGGATGATATACTGATATATTCACCCACTAGAGAGGAACACGAGGATCACTTGCGGATCATTCTGTAGCTTCTGAGAGAACATCATTTGTATGCGAAGTTCGAGAAGTGCGAGTTCTGGATGCTTGAGGTGAGCTTTTTGGGACACGTGGTGTCGACAGACGGGGCAGCAGTGGATTCGTTAAGGACTGATGCTGTGACCGGTTGGGAGCGACCGAAGAGTGTCTTTGAGATACGTAGTTTTCTGGGTTTAGCCAGCTACTATCGGCGGTTTGGGAAGGACTTTGCGAGACTTGTTGCACCGATGACGCGTCTGACGCGTAAGGGAGTTATGTTTGCTTGGAGTGAGTCCTGTGAGTCAGCATTTCAGGAGCTGAAGATGAGGTTGACTAGCGCGCCAGTGTTGATTATCCCAGAGCGAGGCTTGGGGTATACTATGTACTGTGTTGCATCACATGACGATCTTGGATGTGTTCTGATGCAGGGGGTAAGGTTGTAGCCTATGGTTTTTGGTAGTTGAAGATGCACGAGAAGATCTATCCTACACACAGCTTGGAGTTGGCAGCTGTGGTCTTTGCCTTAAAGACATGGCGTCACTATCTTTATAGTGAGCATTTCGAGGTATTCTCCGATCACAAGAGTTTGAAATACTTATTTTCGCAGAAGGACCTAAACTTACGCCAGCGACGATGGATGGAGTTGTTAGAGGACTATAAATTTGACTTGTAGTATCATCCAAGGAAGACCAATGTTGTGGCTGACGCTCTCAACGGGAGATCTCAAGAGTCGTTAGCTTCTGTGCTATACGTGAGTGGGGCATGCTTGGAGAGATTGGGGAGTTTGATCTGTGCCTCAGGGAGACAGCGACGGGTGCTACTTTATTCTCTGTAGTTTCACGACCTGCTTTGATAGCACATGTGCTAGAGGTCCAGCAGATGAACCAGGAGGCTCAAATGATACGGGATTGTGTTGCTAGTGGAGAGGATACAGCAGGATGGGTTGTGGGTTCTGATTAGAGTTTAAGGTTAGCTAGGAGGTTATTTGTGCCAGAGTCATGCCGAGCTGATCTACTATGTGAGTGTCATCATTCTCGTCTTGCCGTGCATCCTGGAGGCACGAAGATGTATCACGACCTACGTCGTCAGTTCTATTGGACGGGAATGAAGAGAGATGTGATCTAGTTTATTTCTCGGTGCCTTACCTGTCAGAAGGTAAAAGTGGAACATCAGAGGCCGACAGGATTGCTACAGTCATTGCCTATATCAGAGTGGAAGTGGGAGCATGTCACGATGGACTTTGTGTCAGGACTTCCTTGGTCACCTAGGGGACACGACGTCGTATGGGTTGTGGTTGATAGGTTGACAAAGTCTGCACACTTTCTCCCTATCCGAGTGAGTGATTCGGTGGAACGACTAAGTAGCTTGTATGTCAGAGAGATAGTCCGATTGCATGGAGTGCCAGTGTCCATTATTTCTAACAGAGACACGCGCTTCACTTCACATTTTTTGTAGAGTTTGCAGGAGTCCTTGTGGACGAACTTGATGTTCAGTACTGCTTTTCACCCCCAGACGGATGGCCAGTCAGAGAGGACTATAAAGATTTTGGAGGATATGCTGAGAGCTTGTGTCCTTGACTTCAGAGGTTCGTGGGAGGATCATCTACCGTTGGCAGAGTTTGCATACAACAATAGCTATCAGTCTAGTATTGGGATGGCACCGTATGAGGCCTTGTATGGTAGTCCATGTAGATCACCCGTGTGTTGGACAGATGTGGGAGAGACCACAGTCTTGGGACCCGACATGGTAAGGGAGACGACAGAGAAGGTTACAGTGATTCGCCAGCGCCTACTGACAGCGCATAGCCGTCAAAAGAGTTATGCAGATCAGAGGAGATGACCGTTGGAGTTTATAGTGGGAGATCATGTGTTTTTAAAGGTCTCGCCACGTAGAGGTTTGATGAGATTTGGTCATAGCGGAAAGCTATCACCTCGCTTCATTGGACCATTTGAGATCCTCGACAGGATTGGTGAGGTTCTTATCGTTTGGCTTTGCCACCTCAATTAGCATCTATGCATAACGTGTTCCACGTTTCTATGCTTCGGAGGTACGAGCTTGATCCTTCGCATGTGTTAGATTGGACTGAGCTGCGGGCTGATATGGATGCCACCTGTGAGGAGCGTCTAGTGAGGATTCTTTATACAAAAGAGCAAGTGTTGCGGGGCAGAACAATTGCTTATGTCAAGGTCTTATGGCTTCATCGCGGGGTGGAAGAAACGACCTAGGAGCTCAAGTCTAGGATGCGTGTTAGATATCTAGACCTGTTTACCTCGTGACCTTGTTGCGAATTTTGGGGAAAAAATTTCTTAAGGGGAGGAGAGTTGTGAGACCCTGACCCTCATCTTTTAGGTTATTTATATATCTGATGTGTTTCCTTCAGTATATGAATAGTATGGATGCATGGTTTATGCTTTACAGTTGTAGCACAGCATGTATAAATGTGTTACACGCTTTTTAGGATTTGGTAGAGGCATGTTTGGACCTTAGAAACCTGTTTTTGCCTTGGAAATGTTGAAAAACCCTCTGCCCAGTCGTTCGGTCAACTGAGGGGCTTGGTTCATTCGACTAACTGAGTTTTTTGGGTTCGGTCGACCGAACTCAGGGGTTCAGTCGACTGGATAATGTAATTTTTGGTTTTCTATAAATATGGCAGTGGCGGAGCTTTTGAGATAAAACCTTTCTTCCATGCTAAGAAACCCTTTTCTCTACCTTCTCTCTAGCTTTGAGGGCCCGGGGCTTGGTTTTATGTTCGATCCTTTGTGGATCCTTGCTATCGGGGCTGAGGGCTTCGTATCAATTCGATCGGATTCTCATTTTGACGCCGTTCAGTTTTGAGACATCGAGTTCTTGACTCTCTGTGGTAGGATTCTAGACTCTACTACTGTATAAGGATGATATATGTGATTATAAGTATTTTCACCGAGTAAAAAATACATTAAATGTGATTTTCATGTGTAAATCTTCATTTTGGGTAAAAGTAAATTTTTACGCCTTTTTTTAGTTGTATACATGTTTCGGGTACGTGGTATCCGTAGTTTTCAAAAGGAGGTTTGAAAACTAGGTGTTTGTGAAAATGGTGAAAAACGTCTTTTTAGAGGTTTGGAGTTAACTCGCGGGGTTGTGTCTCAAATTTTAAACGTTTTGTTGGAAATGATTTTAGATCTCCATGGTTGATGGATTGGATCATTTTATACATGCGTTGTATAAATGCTTTGTGGGTTTTTGAATGTTATCTATAAATGTACCATAACACAGTGTGTGTGTAGTTGTATGTGGGCCTGTAGTGCTCATCGGTGAAAGTCCAAAAACGTGCGGTGCTCTGTACCTTCGGGTTAATCCCCGTAAATTGAGTTGGTTGCCTCTGTGAATGGCGATGTGTGGGTGCTCTGGACCCTCAGGTTTTATGCCCGTAAATTGAGTCGGTTGCCTCCGTTAATGGCGTTGTTGTTGTAACTCCGTATAGAACTTGTCATTACCAAGCCAGTCTGTATGACTTGGGTCTAGGATAATGGGTAGGAGTTTATAGTTGTTACATTTGTCTGTGTGACAGAGTCGGTGCATAGGATTTTATTTACATGTTTCTCCTTAGTTGTGTGACCTGAGTGGAGATTACTGTTTTATTACTGCTTTTCCTTAACTGTGGCATGATATCTGTTAGGATAATATGCATAGTTTGAAGAATGAAAACTTGTGTTTTTGAGATGGAAAACTTTTTTGGCTCCGGTGGTTGAGCATGTATGCTTGTAATTACATAGCCTTCTTTACAGTTTTATTGTCTTTTTCTATTGGGTTTCGGCTCACGGTGTGGAATTTTGCTGTAAAACCCTTTTCAGGTGAACATGTGGAGTTGACCTAGTTGCAGAGGTGATGGAAGACTTACTGTAGTTTGTTCTTTTGTTTGTACATGTACTTTTGCATGTAACGCCTATGATGGCAGGTTTTGTACGCCTTTGAACGATATGTTTATTCATGTATGAGATGCATGTTTTCAGTTTATGAGAGTTGAACTGTGAGAATTTTTATCCAAATGATGTATATTTTTCAGTTGATGGCTTTCCGACTGCAAATCTTACTTTCTCAAACTGTCTTTTGGGTGGACTTTCGCGTGACCCTGATTTTGGGGCGTGACATTCACACTGATATCCAACAATATGATGCCTCGAAGAACGCCTCGAAAACAATCTCAAAAGGACTCAAAACGGAGTCCGAAAATAGCCCAGATAGTTGGCTATTATAGCTGCCCATGCCACCGCTTTTCAACTATTTTTGGTTTAGGTTTTTTTGTCATGTTTTGAACTATTTTTTCAACCTATTTTAATACTATTTTATGCCTAAACAATTGCTCAGAACTCGTCTCGAAAAAGTGGCAAAACCATGCCAAAAATGGACCCCGAGCCACCTACTAAAGCCGTTGCCCGTGGGCTATTTTTGCCGCTATTTTTGCTGCATTTTCAAACATATTTTGATGTTGTTTTTACTACATAAAACCCCGCAGAAAACTTACCCAAAAAACATATTTCAAAACTGTGCAAAAACCATTGCAATCCGTCGCCTGAAAATCCCGAAACCACCGTCGGTGTCATCGATTTTCCCGCCGCTTGTTCTTCATGTTCTTGGGTATTTAAACATGTTCTTAAATATTCTAAATAATATTTAAAAATAAATAAAAAATTTTACATCGAAAACCTATGTCCCGAAAGCTCACATCCGAACTAAAAAACTTAAACTATCACGGTCAACTCTCGTGATTAAAAAAATAAATTATAATTATCATTCAACCATTCAATCAAACATGAATAAAATAATGATCATAAAATCAGAATTAGAACGCTTGTAAAACAAAGTTAGCACAGTTCTAAATCTACACAGCCCGTTGATTAATAGTAAACATAATCAAAATGGCTGTGATACCAATTGTTGGAGGCAAATTGCCAAGATCAATGATTTGTAAATGATTTTTCAAAAAATAAAAACTAGACAAGCAATCGCCGACATAAACTCCAGATAAAAACTTTTTGATGTCGAACGATCAAATATAAAACCTGTGCTACCACAGTTTATTTAGATGAATACCTTTTGGTCGATTCTCTAACTACAAACTTTGATTTTCTTAGTTGAACCTCCGATCAGACCTTCTACTGTATTCCCGATGCGATTCTCGAACGCAATGTGGGATACAATTCTTCGAGAACTAAATTCAGTAGAACTTGGATAACCTTAGTCTTAAAAGACAACTTATGATTTTGGTTATGCCTACTCGCATATTTATAGGGCTATAGCATGGGCCTATAGAGTAATTATGACATAGACTTCTAGTGTAACCTAGATACCCATCTAGCGATTTTCGCAAATATGCAAACCCCTCAGCGGTTTCTGTAATTAGGAAAATCTTACAGCGAGTTCTGTAATTTTTATAAAATACTAAATTACAGTTCGCACCACTAAAGAACTGTAACTACACTCATAGCTATAATCTCAAGACTAATTTGCATTGAGCTCGTGTTACTAAATACTTAACTCATCTCCCCACGTTAAGATTGTCGATACTCACAAATTAAATTTAATTATTGATAATTTAATTTAATCGGCATCTTTAAAAGTTTTTAAGCCTTTTCGCTTAACTTATTTGACCACCGGATAATCAAATCCATCTACAGAGTTTGGCTCGGTCAAAACTTATAAACTTCCTTAAGAGGGTATCGTTAATCCCAAACAATTGGGATGTGAATTCGGTCAGTAATAAATATTCACCATATAATTAATACCGCTATCCAATTCACTGGGACTATAGACTCATAAAAGATCGCACACTCTAATGAATCAAAACAATGAATATTAAATATACGTAAAAAATAATTATTTCGGGATTAAGAGTATAATCACTTATAATAACCTTAGGGTATGAATTAATTTATATAGTCAATATAAAATTAATTATCCTAATGTGGTTTTATTCAACACATAAAAAGTGTACTACCATAGCGAGCCGGAATAATAAACGATGCTATTATCTGTTCTTTGTAATCAAGACATGCCTACTAAAATTATGTGCTACAGTCGTACTGATAGTTTGTCAATTTCCATCTAAACTGTGAACCAAACTTATATTCAATAAGAACCTATAATCTGGTCTTCTCTGTATAAGCCGTATTCTACACACTAGATTAAATACAGTACAGAATAAAGGACAATCATGCGTAACATTAAAGAAATGATACTGCATACATTGCTCATTAAGATTCTCATAAAATAAAAAAATAATTTTTTAAAAATAAAATTAAATACTAAAATTAAAAAATAAATCTATGATTTTTAGTATACAACCCTGACACATTACCCACATGCTTGCCTGGCATATTAATGGTAGCACTCTGATCTAGTTTGGGATCTACACATGTCCCGATAATCCTCCCACTATGACGAGACAATGGAATATCAGTGACTTGTGATTACTCTTTCGTTCTACTGGTATTTTCTCTAAATTTTTCCAGAATAATTTTACTATTAGGCTTGTGATCCATAATATAATTCTCTTCCAAGAATCGGGTATTAGTGCTAACAATGACCTTCTAATCCTTAGGATTATAAAATAAACCACCATTCGTTCCCTTGGGATACCCGATAAAGAAACAGACTTCTGTCATTGGTTCTAACTTACCTGCATTCCCTTTCAGCACATGTGCTAGACACTCCCAAATCTGAATATGTCTCAGATAAGACTTGTGCCTAGTCCACAATGCTGTAAGAGTTAAAGGTACTGACTTAGAAGGTACCAAGTTCATAATATAAGCCAATGTCTCTAATGCAAGTCCCCAAAACGAATTCGGTAATTGTGAATAACTCATCATTGACTTTACCATCTCTATAAGAGTCCTATTCTTTCTTTCTGCTACACCATTCTGCCGCAGAGTGTCCGGTGCAGTCAACTGGGATATAATCCCTTCTGACGACAAGTAGTCCATAAGCTCTCTAAGATGGTACTCGCCACCACGGTTGGATTGTAGGTTCAATTTTCATTCTCTTTCTTAAGATCTTTAAGTGAACCCTGTAAAACCCATCCCAATAATGATGTGGCATAATACAATATATGCTAAAGTTATAAGTTTTCAACTTACATGAGAATTCGTGCATGGATATGATTATTTAACATGTAAGATAAAAAGTGCACCAATTAATCTAAAGTCACCTCAACATACTTAGGCTAAAATACAATGTGCATGGATCAACAATTTAATCAAATTTATATTTAATAATTCAACTACTAAAATCATGTAAATATATCAAGGCAATATTACACATTCTAATTATTTAACCATGCATAACACAATATGGGAAATCCAAAACAATAGCACTAACAGAAAATCACATTTAACCACAGTTAGGATTTTTAAGTTTTAGCTATTGGTTTTAGGGTTTTTAAAATATTTAGACTCGGAATTAATGTCACGCCCCGAACCCCCGGAGACCCGTGAACTAATTCGAAACCGACTCGTATAAGAAATTACCCATGGCAACTGTTCTTTTATCAACGATTTGTTTCAAAGAAACTAAGGATTTTCGACAAGAAACCATATTCTCATGCATGTCAAATTACAATCAAACATTTTGGATTTCTAAGTGTCCATTACAATCACAATATCATTATTGTAATCCATTTATGTTTATATACAAACATGATATAGAACAAAAAAAAGATCTTTCTTTAAGCCCTTCTCAAAGTGCTTCATTGGCTTGGTTTTGCCTACGGTCCTCAAGACCTAAAAAGGTTTGGTAAACATACGTGAGCCGAAACTCGTAGGATATAGATTTACTCACATGTAATGCGTGATTTGTGAGGTGTGATGGGTGCTACCGAAGTAAAATACATATATTTTCACCAACTCATTATTCCTTCATACCCACACACCCACGCACGCCAATTCATTCAATTTATCCTTTCACATTATCTATATCATCATTCAATTATCCAATTTTTCACAAAAATCGAGTCACATTTTCTATACCCGATTTATCACAAAATCGTATCACAATTAAATTATTACAGTTAATGAACCGATATTGGGTGCAGCTTATAGAAACCCCTCCATATTATCCCAATAGGCTACGCGAAGCCATTGGGTAATAGATAGCTCTATAACTCACCACAATACAACATCACATTTCAGAGACTAACCCGTGGGCATGCGATCCCCATCTTGTGCAAGTTTTCGGTCTTTTACCGTAGAGCCGCCAGCCCAACTTAATTCATGAACCTTCGCAGGCTTTCACGGCAGGACCGCAGCCCCTCATTATGCATGAACCTTCGGGCTTTCACGGCAGGACCGCAGCCCCTCATTATGCATATTCCACATTCAACCATAGGGTTTCAACTCAAGTTAATAGTTTCATTATGTACTTTCTCATAGTTCACATCATTACTCAATGTCACTAAGTACCAACATAAATTTTAACTCAATTATAATCATACCCTATGTCGTTTAAGTGCTCAAATTCTCTTTCATAATCCATGCAACACGTATTATAATATCATTATATAACTTTCCATATATCACTTTTCTGTTACCACGTCATAGGATATCAACACAAAACATATTCAGTAAGGACCATATCATTTAATGGGAAATGGATGCAGCCATCACATGCATATACATGTGTATATAAGTTAAAATCCATGTTTTCGCTCTAAAGCTTAAACTCTTAAATGATAACCATGTCACTACATTGCCCACAATTTCCCACACTCATACTTGTTCTCATGACTTTAGTTACATGTTAAAAATCCATATTTATCGCAAACACAACCAATCGGTATGATACTAGCATCCCAACCCAAGTGTAGTGAGGTAGGTAAATTCATAGCCCAAGGGATAAGAAATACGATAAAAAGGTTCAATATTGATGAAAATGTTCTTTTTAAATGCATTTGGCCAAAAATGGGTGAAAAATAGTTAAAAAAATTTGACATACCCTCACTATTTTAATCATAACTATTTCTACAAAATGCATTTTCTTGTGAGAGCAGTCTTGTTGGAAAGAGGACTTCCGGAGCTTTGATTTGAGTACAAGTACAACCCAATTCGGAGTTCGACTGAGGGAGATATGATCGAACAAAAGTTGGCCCTGCGTAGTCAGTCCGCTCGAGCGGACGTCGGGCGCTCGAGCGCCCAACTCTCTACTAGTTGAGCACTCGAGCGGGCAGGGCTCCGCTCGAGCGCGCTAGTGCCCAAGAAAATCCTAGATTTTCTCTTGTTTTGAGTTTTAAGCTTCATTACCCATAAATATTCATCAAATATGTCTCAAATCTCAATTTCCATCCCAAAAACATTGGATTCGAGACTCATAAAGCCTCTTTATGCAAAAATTTCTCAAAATCATGGTTTATCCTTTCTCAAAAACCCTCATCTCCATCCAACCCAATGCAATACACACATAAACCCTCTAATCTATCCATCCTACATGAAATTAACTTAATTTTTTGTGCATATAAATAAAATTTTAAATCAATGAAAACATGCGAGAGAATCTAGATCCTACCTTTGATTTGCTCGAAAGCTTGAGATTACTCCACTTTTCCCTTTTAGGTAGGGTTTGGACCTTAGGTGTTCTTGCCTCCTCAAAGCTTCATCTTCAATTTCCTTGCTCCAAAGCTTGATTGCTACCCTTACTTTCTCCCAATCTAGCTTCAATCTTCAATTTCTCTTGGTGGAGGGTTAGTGTTTCATGGGTTTCACTCTCTAGAGAAAGAGGAGAGAAGAAGAAGAGGAGAGGAGGATAAGAAAAAGAATGGGTATGTCAGACCCTAAACTCCTGGCCACGTTAAACACCCATAAACAAACAACCACAACACCCAGCTCGAGAATACACTCTCAAAATGAGACATACATGCATTGTATATAAACGCCAAACGGCATGCATTACAAGGCTCCAACGCCAAAAGGTTACACTACACGATTCCAACACTGAGAAACATGTATTGAACATACATAATACAAAAAGACAAAAAGGAAGACTATAACTCTTCCGCTTTCAACCAGCAACCCCGAATCAGCGCGCGTGATCGGTACCTAAAAGCATTTTATCCCACACTGTGAGCCAAAGCTCAGCAGAAACAAGACAAGCATGCAATATAAACAAAACATGCTAGGAAATTGAAGTGAAGTTTTATACTTTCTTTCTAGCCTTTAAAACAGTTTTCACATGCAAGGGAAAGCGAGAATACAAACCATCATTAGACTCACTCACAGGAGCCTTGAAAAATAGTTTGAAAATGGTTTTTAGATCGCGATACACACGACTCTTAAAATAATTTGAAAACTGGTTTATCCGTCCCATAATACAATTCATGCAAACCATGTATCTTCTCGAATTTTCACCGATGGACCGTAGCCCCCATCAATGCATCTTTACAGACTTCACCGAGGGACCGTAGCCCTATTGAATACCTCTTTACGAACATGCACCGAGGGACCATAGCCCTATCAAACGCTTCTTTAGGGACTTTAACTGAAGGGTCGTAACCCTAACGTAATCTTCTCGAACTTTAATCGAAGGGTCGTAACCCTAACGTATACACCGTCAGCTAGAGCTAACATAACCATCTATCTCATTCCATACACCTATGCATAACCTAATAAGGATTTAAATACACAAAACCACGTACTGTCACTACGTATCACAAACCACGTTACGCATAACGCTATCGAAAACCATATAAATCACATTACCTAATCCATGCAAGAATAAACTACCGTTATAACATGCATAAAGCCCATTATGAAAGAACATAGCCACATATAACAATCAAGCCTAGCCCGAAGGCCAATTAAAAACCCAAAAGCCTCAAGATTTTACAACCCAAGACTCTTTCCCGAAGGGAACCACGGGCCCAAACACTCAACACACAACAACACCGCATCTCATCAACTCATCATCCCCGAGGATGGCATCAACACGAACACACGAGGTTGCCACACAACCCCCAAAACCACGACACAACCAACTGCAGCCCAAAAAGAATCCACAAGTATTTGAATTGACTAATTCTTATAAATTAATCAATTGAATACCGTAGGACACCAATCGAAAATCAAAACCCAACCATCGAACCACCAACACAGACCCCAGCATTTCAGTCGAGTGGACCCAACACCCAGTCGACTGAACAACACACTAAAAACTACCAAAATGCCTCGCGCACGGTTTAGTCGACTGAACCCATTGGTTCGGTCGATCGAACCCCAAAACCAAGATCCAGTCGACTGAACCCATTGGTTCGGTTGACTGAACTCACCCAGAAACCATTTTTAAGCTATGGGTTCAGCCCTTCAAATCTCGAATCAAAGCCCCCAAACTCCAAATCAACACTCGTGAACCTCCACAAGCCTAGGCCTAACACCAAGACCTCAAAAGAAACTCCCGATACCCGATTCCATCCACAAAATCGACAAAAACCCAATTTTAAACCCAAAAATCCAACTTGATTCAAACTCAAATCTATAGCAATCTAATCGGTAAAAAGACACCCGATTACCCATAGCACCCTTATAAAACATATGATAGGAATGTATACTGAAAAGCCTTGCTTTTTAGGTTTTTTATTCTTGATTCCTGGCATATTAATGAGAAACATTTGAGATATTTTTGCATTCGTGATTTCATATTTATATTTGTGATGAATGAATGCATACCTCGTATATTCTGTCCAATATTTGACTCGGTGCATGCTGCACGAAAGATCGGGTCATAGGTTCTGACAGATTATATAGGTAGGCTCACAATCGCAATAGACCCGGACATTCAATTGGTACGATTGTAGTACATCGTTATAGTAGCTGGTCTTGGCTAGGTCGAACGGGTCAAATTCAGATTTTGGAAATTCAATGTTCGAGCTCGATGTGTTAGTACACTTGGAGTGTATTGAGTGGGATCAACAAAATGATCAATTCTATACTGACTATATGAATTGATCCACATCCCGTATTGTCATGTATTGCACAAACTCTTTATCCCGAAGTGATTGATTGATTGTGTTCAGATAGTGTATAGTACTTTGAGTCATCAATGGTTGAAATTTTCTCAATGAGATCAACAATATCGATGAGTTGGGTACTGGCGTTGTTTGTTCGATGATCGATTATCAGCTAACGAAAACCACATCCGACTTAGGTTGAGGAGTTCTCCCTCGTGTGCTTTGTTTATAGGTTTGATTATGCTAAATCTGTACAGTGGATCTTTGGATCCGGTATATCAAAAGGTTAAGCGGCGCGGCTACGAGGAGAAGAGGATAATTAAATCGGGTTGTCAGTAACCTAATTTATTTATTGGGAATCCATATCTTAAACGTGGGGAGGATTTAGTACATTTGATAATTGGAAACTCAAGGCATAATTTGAGTTAGGGCCGGGAGTTCAGTCAGGACCTTTAGTAGAATAAGTTATGATTCGTGCGAGAAAGGATCTAACTCGGGGACAGAGTTAGAGACATCCGATTTTCTCGTGCGGTTAGCCCAAGTCCTATACTTCTTCATGATCCCTCACGTAGCCCGGTATACGCACGGATATTTACTTGTTGATTTCGGTAATTATTTAATTTAATTTGAATATCGGTTTTGTCGCCGGGAATATTCGGTGATTAAATTAAATAATGAGGGGCGCTTTAGTCTTTTGGCACACCTAACGTTTTCTCCCTAGGTAGCCGGCCCTAATTAGGTGGTGGAATTTTATTTATGGATATATATATATATATATATATATATTGATTTATTTAGAAAGAGATATATATATATATATATACCAAATATATCTTAAGAGATATATTCTTTATATATAAATAAAAAAGCTCAAGAAAAAAAAAATCATAACCTAATTTCCCCAAAGTCGCCGCCCCCATCTCCCTTTTAGTAAATTATTTTTGCTTTTTGGTGAGAAGGAGTTTGAGAAAGAAACCAAGGTAAGGATACACAAAGATCTGGATCGGTGCCCATTCGCTGGGATCGTCGTGTGCGTCGGGATATACGTGAGAAGATCATTAGGTCGTCTCGGATCGTTGTTCTGCATCAAAGAAAC